>JAINUG010000040.1:5882989-6171105 GCA_029706075.1 Aldrovandia affinis | reverse complement strand
AAATAAACCCTTGAGTAAATGAAGGATTCTGGTGGCTCTTATGGCGTGGGGTGAATATTCTAGGTAAACGCCAATAAATACAACGCCGTTCTGAGTGATCACCTTCAGCCTATGGTGAAGCATTTCTATCCCGATGGGAATGGTCTCTTCCATTATGACAGTGCTCCCATCCACAGGGATCCAGAGTGGTCACTGAATGGTTTTATGAGCATAAAAGAGATGGAAACCATATGCCATGGTTGTCTCAGTCACCAGATCTCAACCGAATTGAACACTTATGGGAGATTCTGGAGCGGCGCCTGGGGCATATCATCAAAACACTGAATGATGGAATTTCTCATGGAAAGTATGGTGTTGCATCCCTCCAATAGAGTTTTAGACACTTGTAGAATCTATGCCAAAGCACATTGAAGCTGTTCTGATGGCTCGTGGTGGCCTAGCGCCCTATTAAGACACTTTGTTGGTGTTTCCTTTATTTTGACAGTTACCTGTATGAATATCAGTGTTGCACAGTCCGTAGGAACGGTTATACAAGTTGCTTGTATCCAGTCTTTCGTGCCTGTGTGAGAGTGAGAATAAGCCTGTTACAGGGAGGCAATCCTTATAGCTGAGGGCTACACAGTTACACAGGTACTTAGTGGCTCTTCTCTCAGCTCCTTCAGTGAGTTTCACGTTTAACCCAGCACTGGGAGAATCGAGCTGTGAGCAGTAGTCTATATGAGGACAGCGATGTGCAAGAAACTAGTGCAGGTTCTAAACTAAAAATGTATTTTGCATTATTGGTAAGTTGAGTAGCCATTTGATTAGCTTATGGGCATGTTGTTTTATTATATACAAAATGATCATTTAAAAAACCTATAAATATTCAATCTCCCCATTCTTCTTCAAAACTGGTGTTGGAATACATGTTCAAAATTGGATTTGATATTCAAATAGAATTTGAGAACCGTGTGTGAGTGTGTGCGCGTGTGTGCGTGTGTGTGCGCGTGTGTGTGTGTAAATGCTTTTCTGCAGATTGTTAACAATGGAAAAAGGAAATTCAATAATACTCAAAAACCTCATCTTTTTCATATGATTGTGTGTTTTGGTTAGTGACATGTTTCTTTGAATATCCTCAGTGAGTGTTTTCAAACTTTTACCGGATTCTAAAGAGTTAAAGTATTTTAAAATATGTATTTCACCAGATCTGGTGTGCGCGTGTATCTGTTTGTGCATTCATATATCTCTCCTCAGTTCCTGCCCTATCCAAACCTAAGAAGAACACTGTGTCTGTTCAGCTGTTTGTGTTGTATGTCGCTCTTCCTCTGGTGGGGTGAGCTAGTAAGTCAGTCCCAGGACTGAAGATGCAGAAGAGTGCAGGCTAAATCTTGACGGTTGTTGTTTTTTTCTTTTTCTACAGTTTGGGAGGGATGAGAGGAGGGTGGACAGCAGGACCATCTACGTGGGACACCGGCCCAGTCCAGACACGGAGGCCTTCATCCCACCCAAATTCTGTGACAACAGGATTGTGTCTTCTAAGGTAGGCTGGCGTTCTGGCCTCGGATACCATAGCTACGGCTCTGGCCTCGGATACGGTAATCGTGGCTCTGGCCTCTCTCTGACCTCTGACCTCGGATACGGTCACAATGGCTCTGGTCTCGAATACGGTAATCGTGGCTCTGGTCTCGGATACGGTCATCATCGCTCTGGCCTCGGATATGGTCGCCGTGGCGCTGGTCTCTCTCTATGACCTCGGATACGGCCACCATGGCTCTGGTCTCTCTCTGGCCTCGGATACCGTTTCCGTCTCTGTTCTTTGACCCTTGCTGCACTTCCTCCTCTGGTCTGGCTGCTGATTCTACAACATTAGCACTTTAAAAGGAAGTGTGGAAGACTCATTCATACCAGCTCTGCAGAACTCCAATGAGCTGACGGTGTAGGTATGTGGAGCATGTGATTTCCAAGGGCACATGCATGCCTCACTGGGTCATCGTTGTAGGGTCAAAGTAGTTTGGCCACAAGTTGCAATCAAGATGATTTCTCTGCACTTTCTTAGCGATTTGTTCAATCATAACTGTAGCCAGTGATTCAAGTGAAGTGACACCACGGATTTGTTTTCTGCAAGTTTGAGCAGTGGTTCACGGGTAGCCCGTGAAGATAGGCGGCATGGTGGTGCAGTGGATAGCACTGTCGCCTCACAGCAAGAAGGTCCTGGGTTCGAAATCCCGGCCGGGGCCTTTCTGTGTGGAGTTTGCATGTACTCCCCGTGTCCGCATGTGTTTCCTCCGGGTACTCCTGTTTCCTCCCACAGTCCAAAGACATGCACGTTAGGTTAATTGGAGAGTCTAAATTGCCCTGTAGGTGTGAGTGTGTGAGTGAATGGTGTATGTACCCAGGTATGTACCCAGGCCGCCATTGTAAATAAGAACTTGTTCTTAATGGCTTGCCTGGTTAAATAAAGGTTAAATAAATAAAAGAAATAAAAGAAAAAGAGGACAACTACCTCCCAACTGTGTGTGCATGCGAGTGCACAGTGTTCACACGGACGTGTCACAGATCAGACGTGTGAGTGTGTGTGTAAATGGACTGAAACCATTGTATGCGTCTTGGCGGTAGAGTTTAAAAACAAATGTGTTTTTGATTCACTTTGTGACAGGAAGTGCAGGGCCCAGATGTTTGGATGGTGTGTAGAAGGCCTTCGTTGGCCACAGGGAATGCGTGTGTAATTTAAGCAAAACATTTTTTGTAATGGTGGAGAGGGTAAACCGTGGCAGTTGGAAGGCTTCTGCAGTCCCTCTATGGCCCGTAGCTCTCAGGGATGCTGTTCAAGACCCTGCCTACACTTCACGCCTCTGAGATCACATCTTTCCATCTCTCTTCCACTCTCTTCTCCCTTCCTTCTCCTCTCTCTGTCTACTCTCACTCCCTGCCTCCTCCCCCCTTTCTTGTCAGCCCCATTTCCCCCACAACAGAAGACTGTTATCACTCAGTCAGGAGTGCCATTTCTGTGCTAGTGAAATTTACGGGAGTTGCTATTAGCATGCCTGTGGGACGCGAGATCCAATCTGTTCTGGAGCTCTGACTGGCTTCCCTAAATCTGGGTCTGTGACAGAGGAAGGGGTGCAGGGGTGAAGAGGAAGGGGGTGGATTTATGGCACTGCCAAGGGTCCCGCAATGGATGGTCCAATCAGCTCCTTCCTGGCGTGACAGTGTAAACACGCTTTAATTACTATCACTGCTGCGTTTACACTTCTCCCTGCATCAGCCCTCCGTCATTCTGGTTCTCCCTCTCTCTCTCGCCATCTCTCCCTCCCTCCCTCTCTCCCACTCTCTTCTTTTCCTTTTCACCCTTTCCCTCTTTCTCTTGCTCTTCCTCTATCCCTCTCTCTCCCTCTCTCCAATTCTCTGTCCCTCTCTCTTCTCTTCCTTTCTCCCAATCTCAGTCTATCCCTCGTTCTCCCTCTCACCCACTCCCTCTCTTGTCCTATCCCTCTCTTACCTCCACCTTCACCACAGTGCTGCCCCACCCTCACCCCATCGCCCGCTGTAGAGGCCTCTACATGCTTCTGCGTAACTTGTGCGATGACTTTGCAACAATGTCGCGAGCACTCTGCAATTTATACTTCTGCGCAACCTATGCGACATGGTGGTCCTAGTAGGCGTCAATGTTTTGAACAAGGTCGGTAAAGTTTTCATGAAAGGGAAACTCCTGTACCTTCAGACTTCTTCAGCCAATCTTTCCTGAAGCTGGTTCATTTTATACCGTGTCGAACAAATGATGGTAGCTATCTATATCCTTAGCTACTGTTAGCAAGCTTTATTTGGCCATGATACCAGGTTGCTAGCTAGCTAGCTAGCTAGATAGATATCGATTGTTTTGCTTCGCTAATGTTAACATGGATATACACTGCCTGGCCCCCAAAAAAGTCACCACCTGGATTTAACTAAGCAAATAGGTAAGGTTCCATTGGATAATTACTGCAGTGATTCATATGTTTTAGCTGGCAACAAGTTATTTAACTCTAACTGATGCAGTGAGTAGCTTCTCATTTCTTAAACAACCATGTCGAAAGACATCCTGTGGTCGTGGAAAAGATATTAATCTGTTTCAGAAGGGTCAACTTATTGGCCTGCATCAAGCAAAGAAAACAACTAAGGAGATTGCTGAAACTACTAAAATTGGGTTAAGAACTGTCCAACGCATTATTAAAACCTGGAAGGATAGTGGAGGAGCGGCAGTGTTAGCATAATGTTTAGGGAGCTGGGCTTGTAACGCAAAGGTTGCAGGTTCAATCCCAGGTGGGGACACTGCCGTTGTACCCTTGAGCAAGGTACTTAACCTGGATTGCTTCAGTAAAATGTCCAGCTGTATAAATGGATTGTATGTAAAGAAATGTAAACTGTGTCAGTCGCTCTGGATAAGAGTGTCTGCTAAATGCCTAAAATGTAAATGTAAATGAACTATCATCTTCAAGGAAGAAATGTGGTCGGAAAAAAATCTTGAATGATCGTGATCGGCGATCACTTAAACGTTTGGTGAAATCATATCCTAAAAAATCAACAGTAGAACTCACGGCTATGTTTAATAGTGAAAGTAAGAGCATTTCCACACGCACAATGCGAAGGGAACTCAAGGGATTGGGACTAAACAGCTGTGTAGCCTTAAGAAAACCACTTGTCAGTGAGGCTAATCATAAAAAAAGGTTTCAATTTGCTAGGGAGCATAAAGATTGGACTCTGGAGCAATGGAAGAAGGTCATGTGGTCTGATGAGTCCAGATTTACCCTGTTCCAGAGTGATGGGCGCATCAGGGTAAGAAGAGAGGCGGATGAAGTGATGCACCCATCATGCCTAGTGCCTACCGTACAAGCCTGTGGGGGCAGTGTTATGATCTGGGGTTGCTGCAGTTGGTCAGCAATGTTAAGAATGAAAGAATGACTACCTGAATACCTGAATATACTGAATGACCAGGTTTTTCCATCAATGGATTTTTTTCTTCCCTGATGGCACGGGCATATTCCAAGATGACAATGCCACGATTCATCGGGCTCAAATTGTGAAAGAGTGGTTCAGGGAGCATGAGACATCATTTTCACACATGGATTGGCCACCACAGAGTCCAGACTTTAACCCCATTGAGAATCTTTGGGATGTGCTGGAGAAGACTTTGCGCAGCGGTCCGACTCTCCCATCATCAATACAAGATCTTGGCGAAAAATGTATGCAACTCTGGACGGAAATAAATGTTGTGACATTGCAGAAGCTTATCGAAACAATGCCACGGCGAATGCGTGCCGTAATCAAAGCTAAAGGCGGTCCAACGAAATATTAGAGTGTGTGACTTTTTTTGGGGGGACGGGCAGTGTATATGCATGTATGGTATGCAGCTGCCAACAGTGATGTCTATCGCTGTATTAATGCACTGATCTCTTGTGCAAACTATGATTGTTCCTACCATGTATTAATGCACATCTGGTAAGTCGCTCTGGATAAGAGCGTCTGCTAAATGCTTAAAATGTAAAATGCAAAAAAAATGATGTACTAGCTCGATGAACTCCGCCTCCATTCGCTAACCAACCAACCAATCAATAATGCGCGACATCTTGCGCTGCGGTCGCGAGATAGATTTTTGTGCTAGGTACGCGACACCCTCTGCAACCCCCTCTGCATAGGTCGCAGCGGTTGCGTTGATGTTGCAGAGCCCTGGTTGCGTTGCTGTCGCGTTGCTGTCACTGTTGTCGGAGCCCCTTATGGGAGATTTGAGGAAGGTAAAAGCGCGGCTCCGTCTGCCCAAGTATCGGCCCTCGCGGCCACTTTAAAAGCAAAGATCTGCCGGTGTCTCGAAGGTAAATCGGCTCTCGGTCCAGGGCTAGCAGAATTAGAGAAATAAGCCCCTATTCCCATCAATGGAGTACCTGCGGGCCCTCAGAGAGAGGCCTGGGTCAGAGCGGGATCACTGACGCGGCGCCACACAAACGCATGAATACGGGGAATAGATAAATACTGAATGTGTTTTTAATCCTCGGATGAGCTTGTGTCAGGGCTATTGGATTCTCCCTCGCCAACCCTCGGCTCTCGCATGTTCGGCAGAAAAGCGTAAACGCTGCATTAATATGATGTGAAGGATGCTGTGGGCTCGCTCTATACCCGTGAGCTCTGATCGAGGTGCATGCGTTTATTCAACATTTCTTCCCTTTGTTCCTCTCTCCCCCTCTCTCTCTCTCTCTCTCTCTCTCTCTCTCTCTCTTTCTCTCTCTTTCCCTCCCCCCAGTATACCGTTTGGAACTTTCTGCCAAAGAACCTGTTCGAGCAGTTCAGAAGAATCGCCAATTTCTACTTCTTGATCATTTTCCTGGTGCAGGTGAGTGCAGAAGCGCCCTTGCTGTGCATGTCCATGTTGTCCATGTTGTGTCTGGCTGGTGTACGGTGCGTTCGTACCCGACCGCGTCCTTGCATGTGCGTGTTGTCTGTCGGCGGGTGCGTGGATGTCCTGGTTAGTTGCTCAGTGGCTCAGCGAGGGAGGTGGGAGTCTGACTTCCGTTCTGCAGTGCGTCGATTCCGTGGCACATGACTGCGTTTCGGAAAACGCTGTCCTTTTCCATCGGATTGGATTGAAGACAAAAGAGCAAAAGTGAAAGCCACTTTTGTCATCTGAAGGCGGGAAAAAACATAATGGAAAAAGTTTTGCTCTTAACCAGAAAATGTCTCCTTAATTTGAACGGGGGAAAAAAGAAATTAATTTTAGAGTGTTGGCATACTGTGGAAAAGGCCTTTCTGTAGCAGGCTGCTCGGCGCAAGACCAGTTCTTTCCACAGAGCATATTTTGGGGATTTGTGTTGGGGGCGGGTTTCATGAACAGCATTGGTAGAGCTGAGAGGAAATGAGTGCAGCACAGGCCGCCCCCGCTGTCCTTTATGAAGGCTTTGGTGCTTCTGTGGAATGGAGAGTAAGCCAGTTACATAGAGCAAGTGCAGAGAGCTGCCTTTGCCTTTCTATTATGATATGCACCCGTCTCTCAGTGGAAAGTGGGTTACTTGCGTGAGTGAGTGTTTGAGTGTGCGACAGAGAGGGAGGGAGAGTGTGTGTGCGTCCGTGCTCTTGCGCGTGCTATTGCGCGCGTTTGCGTTCCTCAGATTGCCGATGGTGTTTACCCAGCCTGGTATGTGGCTGGCGTCTCTCCACTAATCCAGGATCTCTCAGGGGGGCTTCTTATCCCAACCACGCAGTGTTCCCCACACGCCCTGATATAATGGCACAGAACTGGAGCATAACTCACATACTTCTCTCTCTCCTCTCTCCTCCTCTCTCTCTCCCCCTCTCTCTCTATCTATCTCTCTCTCTCTTTCTCTCTCTCTCCCCTCTCTATCCATCTATCTATCTATCTATCTCTATCTATCTCTCTCTCTCTCTCTCTCTCACGCACACACTCACATACACACTCTCATACTCTCTCTCACACACACATATACACGCACTCGCATCTTCTTACACACACACACACACACACACACACACTTGCATACACAGATCTATATGTACACACACACACAGATATATACAGATGTGCACACACAACGATATATATACAGATGCACGCACACACACACACACACACACACACACACACACACACACACACACAGATATATACAGACGCACACGCACACACACACACACACACACACACACACAGATATATACAGACGCACTACACATCTCGTGTGGCCCAGAGTCGCATCACAGGGCTAGAAATAGATACTTTGAATTCTCCTGAGAATTCATGCAAATGCGCGATCTAAACCAGAGCCCCAGATCCCCCCCCCCTGCAGATTGAGCTCTGCAGCGCCGCACTGCTGACGTCAGCAGGCAGGGAGCCCTTTGTAGTTCCGAGAGCCACAAATAGACTCAGGCTGCTGATAAAAACGCACCGCTCTGCTATTAATAGACTTGCGTGCATTTGGTGGGCTCCCTGCGGACCTGCAGAGATCAGGGTGAGGGATGGGAGAGAGCGGCCGAGCCGGACATTGCCCAACCCCCCATACCCCCTGCGAGGGCAAGTGCGAACACTGTTCATTGCTCTGTGACATCCACCCTGCCAGCAGTTTATGAATGCGCCTATGCCCTGATACATATGCACACTGTCACTGACCACTACCTGGTACACATGCACACTCACTGACCACTGCCTGGTACACATGCACACTCACTGACCACTGCCTGATACACATGTACACTCTCACTGACCACTGCCTGATACACATGTTCACTCTCACTGACCACTGACCGACACACATGCACACACTAACCACCAGTGGTAGACTTGTTGTCGCGGTCCGAGCGATTGGGACAGTCAGTCCTCAGCACTCTCTCTGCCGGCGCTGTCTTAATGTCTTTAATCAGGGAGGGCCCCGTGGCCTGCTCTCCACAGATGGGCTTATATCAATTTATTAGATCGAAAAACGATGCGCAGCGTCCCCGTTCCACCACATCCATCACCCCCACGGCCCTGGGCAGCGTTCGAGCACTTTTCTGCTGAATAGACCTTCTCCCTCCGGGGGTGGGGGGTATTTAATAAAATAATACAACTTCAGTCACCAGAGTAAATGGGATGGCTGAATCTCTGCAGCACAGGGGCCAAGCCTGGGAGGGGGTGGGGCGGCCCACTACCCAGCACCCAGCATACAGCATACATTGCAGAAAACACCAGTTTCTCTCTGGCTGAGTTGCATGTGTTTTTTGACCAAAGCCTAGTGGAACATGATTGACTGCCCTGTGATGTCTGTGTAAGATGACCCCTCTGAGGGGAAGGGATTGTATTTTTGGCCCGCCGTCTTCCTAATGCGTGCCTTTGGAAACGTAGCCTATTCTGGGCATTCTCGCCGAGCCACAGTCACGGCCGTCCTCCCCATCCCCAGCTCCACGGAGAGCTGAGGCTCTGGAAGCCCTGGGAACTTGTCCATCTCTAGCCGACGAGGCAGCGTCTGCAGTTTGCTTGACCGCTCAGAGTCCCTGAGAGGAACGTAAAGGCCTCGGCACATCTGTTGGCGCGCCATCTGAGACTTTCTACGCCAGAACGGATGGCCTCCTCTCCGCCGTACCCTGGGATACCTGCACAGCGCGGGGGGGGGGGGTTCCGCGCGGAAAATCCACCGCATCATTAGCGCAATCCTTTATCCATCCTGCTACTGCGCGCGGCTCTATGAAAAATTCACATCCATTAACGGCAGCGCTCTTGGGATCATTTCTGTTTGGAATAGGGTGCTTCATCTGCTGTGCTGAAGTGAGGACTGGGGTTGTTCTCCCCGGGGGGAGTGCTTTTACCTTCTCTAAATGTACGTTTCGTCCATCAGTTAATTCACTGTAAACCTGTGCACAGATGCTGGCTGGCACTCCATTGCTTTTAAATGACACTATCAGGTGACGGAGCGTTAAGCAGTCTCTGCTCTCTGAGCCGACACTGTACTTTCACCCTCACCCTGGATTTTGGGAGTGCCTGCACGTTATGCCTTTCTGGAAGTACAGGTAGCTGCCAAAATAAAGGACACACTTGAGTAAATTAAGGGCCTGCTCTTATGGTGTGGGAATGGTTTAGGTCCACTCAACCCCTTAGAGGGCAAGGCCTTCATCCTATGGTGAAGCATTTCTATCATGATGGTTTCTTCCAGAGTGACAGTGCCCCATCCATAGGTCAGGAGTGGTCGCTGAATGGTTTGATGAGCATGAAAACAATGTCAACCATATGCCATGGCCGTCTCAGTCACCAGATCTCAACCCAATTGAACCCAGTTATGGGAGATTCTGGAGTGGTGCCTGAGACGGCGTTTCCCACCACCATCAAAAAAACATCAAATGATGGACTTTCTCGTGGAAGAATGGTGTTGCATCCCTCCAGTAGAGTTCCAGTCACTTGTAGAATCTATGCCAAGGCACATGAAGCTGTTCTGGTGGCTCATGGTGGCCCAACGCCCTTTCAAGACACTATGTTGGTGTTTCCTATGTTTTGTCATGGTGTGGTACGCTGCTGAAAGGCCTTTGTTTCCCACCACTTTGTTTCCTCCTTCGGGATGGCTCTCAGATCCGTTTAAACTGGCAGGAAGTGTCTGTTCATGGGACCCTTAACCCTACCCAGGTCAGTCCGGATGGGTTGGGTGGAGATTGGAATTTTCCTGATGTACGTTTGGTATGGACATTTTGATTTTGGAATGGTCTAGAAAACTGCAGGCATTTTCCTTGTTTTCTGCTTCAGAAAAAGCTGTGCTGCCTCCTTAAATCCTTGCATGGATGGCCGCACTGAGAGCATTGGTTAAGTAAAACTTGTGGTAAAATTTCTCTTGTGGCTGTTTTGGCTAATGTTGCCTTCAGCGCTGCTAGAATGAATGGTTATCTCTGTTGTAATTTCTTATGATTTCATATATTGGTTTAGGAATGGTCCACAGCAATAATCTGGCATAACAATCTCATATACAGGGTGTGTTGTGCCTGTTTGGGTCTACCTGGCCGGATATTTGGTTTAACATGGGGCATATTTAAGTGCACCAAACGCTTTAAAACTGAAACGGAACTGAACTGTTTGGAGAATGTTGCAACAGGTATGATGACTGAGAGGGCGATTGTGTGTGGCTTTATATTGTGGCCAATTACTTTAACTCTTTACAATACCTTACCCCGACACCAATAAAATTGAGCCAACGTTCCTGACCCCACGACACGCCCATGAGATATCTGCTGAGGAGTGTTTTGTGAAAGATTGCAAACGGTTCCGTTAACTTGAGTGTTCTTCCTGTTCAGTAGACAGTTCAAATGTTCAAAAGCTCTTTTAACAAAATGATTCCTGTAAAATTGCTTTGAGTTGCCAAAAGCTTGATTCAAATTGTTCCTGTTGTACCAGCTATTTCACTTGGCTCATCTGTTGGTCTGAAATGCAGTGGGGTTGTGGATACAGACCAAATGGTGTGTTATTTTTCAGCCAATTTGAGTAGAAACCTTTTAATCATAGAAAACTGTTGTTATCCCTGGTTCACTGATTTGTGTAGAAAACCATCACCATCACCTCTTGACAAATATCATCAATGTAATGACCCACCACTGAATTTTGTCCGTTTTTAGGGGGCTGCCTGGTGGTGTAAACCGGTAAAGGCACTTGTTCTAAGTGTAGGTTATGGGAGGGAAGCTGGCATGAGCTCACTGTGTGCAAAAGTGTCTGAGTTGCGGTCCAAGGCTTGGTGAATTCTGACTTTGTCATCTTTGTCACTGCCGGTCCCAGAGTTGCAGCGGCGAGCTCATAGTACGAGGGGGTACATAGTTGAATTAGAAAAGGCTGTAATTGGCGACCAAATTAGGAGGAAAATCTTAAATAAAAATGCGGGTTTTTGTGGATGTTTTCCATTCATTCACCACAGGTGAAGTCTGAGCCCTGTTGATTAGGTCGCTCTTGTCTAAGCGTAAGATCTACCATTAGCCAACTGTGACTGGGAATTAGCTGTGGCAGGACACCGTTGGTTTCTCTCTGCATGGCTGGGGTGCACATCACTTGGGCAGGGGTCTTTTGGGTTACTTGGCCCTTGGCTGCTCACCGTTTGCCTGTAGGTTACAGCAGAGATGGGTAAGGAGGGCCGTATGTATTTATGGATTTCACGCCAACTTCTGCTCTTAATTATTTCAGTTGACCAATCGTTTACATGATCTCACATTTTCGCTACATTTCTTGATAAGCTCATGAATGACAGCCGAAGCCTGTTCTTGTGTCCCTATGTGAAATGTTTGACTGTGGCATAATCTCTGAATGAACCGGCGTTGCCGTATACAGCTAATTAGCTAGGCTAAGTGTTGCCAGGGTAATTGGTGAAAAACAAAAACATAAATGCACACCAGCCTTCCAAGAACATCCTGGGTTACGGTGAGAGATTCGCCTCTCCTCTGACCAGCATTAGCGCTCCCATAGAGTGCTGTGTGGCTCGCAGTGTGAAACAGCCACTGTCCCTGGCTCCTGGGCCAGTGCATCAGAAGAGTGTATGGGCTTCAGCTGCAATGCCCTGTGAATGGGTGCGGGCGGCGTAGCGGTTGTGTAGTGGTTGCACAGCGGTGGCGTATTGGCGAGAGCAGAAGATGTTACTCATGAAATAACATCAGGGCCCGTATAGGGTGAACAGATTGAAATAGTCCAAATGCACAGATGGTGTGGCACGGGAAAGGAGGCATGGGGGGAAAATAATGAATCAATTACTGATGTTGACGTGGGACAACTGGCCCTAGTCCCATGTGTATAAAGCATCTACACCAGGTGAGCTTGGTTGAAGAAGGGAGATAATTAGTGGAAGTGTAGTGCGTTGGTTGTGCCCTCCATGGAATGAGTTTGACACCCTGGTATAAAGCATCTCAGAGCAGGAGTGCTGATCTAGGTCCATATCCTCATCTTATCCATTATGAGCTAAAAAAGCTCTTGAAAAAGTCTAAAGAAGGGCAACTAAACTGATACCTGGTATGAAAGGTAAAAGTTATGATGATAGACTTAAGGCACTCAATCTATTTAAATTTAGCAAACTGAGACTTAGGGGGGATTTGATTGAGGTTTTTAAATTCCTAAAAGGGATTAACAAAGTAAAATACCAAAGATTTTTTAAGATAAGTGGGGTCCGCAGAACAAGAGGCCACAGGTGGAAATTAGTTCAAGGCAAATTCCGCACAGATATTAGGACGTTTTTCTTTATACAGAGAGTTGTCAATGCCTGGAACAGCTTGCCAGGTCGGGTAGTAGAGGCAGAAACGCTTGGGCTATTCAAGTCCAGGCTAGATGTAGTACTAGATACTCTTTAGATTAGGACATGATGAGCCTAGATGGGGCTGAATGGCCCGTTCTCATCATTATGTATTCTTATGTTCTTATGTTCTTAAAAGGCCAAACTGATCCTAGATCAGCACGCTTCATACATATGGGCCCTGGTCACCACCTCGACTGTGGATGAAAGGGCAGTGCAGTTGGTCTTGCTCCATCAGTCTTTCTCTACAGGAATCAATACTATTAGCCGGAAAGAGGAGTCCTACATCATCCTTCTGTTGTGTCTTATTGACCATGTCAGTGTGGTCTCTTTGGAAGCGGGAAACAAAAGGGTCAATAAAAAACTAAAAATAAATTATCTACAAGATTAGACTACTAATTTTAAAGTGAATAATTGTCGAAGTTGTTAAAAATCTATATTTAAAAAAACCTCCTAAACCAGCTTTTCAGGAAAGTACAAACTTTACATTTTATTACTTAATTGCATGCAAGATTTAGTCACCCTTTATTACTTGAAACATTGAAAACACTGACGACTCATGATGCAAACTTTCTATGTATGTATCAAACTCAAAAATTGCATCCTTTCAATTCAATTTTATTTGTATAGCACTTTTTACAGAAAACGGAAACTATGAAAATCAGGCCTGAACCCCCAAAAAGCAAGAAGGTGAGTGGGAAGTGGGAAGAAATCTCAGGAGGAACCTGTCTTAGAGGGGGAGCCCATCCTCCACTGGCCCGCCCGGGTATCAGTAGTGGTAGATGGAGCTTACTTAGATGGAGGGAAAAAAAAGTATGGCGAGAGTGAGAGGGGTCAGAAGAGCGTGACAATTCATCCATGCCTCCAGTCTGCATCGTGGTCTGGACAAGAACCAGGAAAGGGTCCTAATCCCGGGGCGATGGAATATGGAGATGCAATTATTTTTTCATGATGCAATCTTTTTCTGATCTCTCTTCATTACCTGAAACAACTTGGGTTCTGGGACTTGCGGGCAGTGTTTGGGATTTTGGTGTGTAGGCTGTGCTTTTATCTGCCCCAAATCACCACTGCTATCTCTGTGCTGGGGTTTGACATATTTTTCTTGCGGACAAGTGGTCCAAAGCTTTGGTTTGTTTTTTGTTTCAATTTCATGCTTTCCAGACCGAAGCGTTTGTGTGTCACTCCAACCACGGTTACTGTCAATACAATTAGCCGAAGTTAGACAAGGAATACCCTCCTTTGTCCAGTCCAGTATCCTGGACATTTTTAATTAGATTCTCAGATCAGTGGTACAGCACCCAGGTCTGCTTGCACAGCTTGCTGAACATACACCCATTCTATTCGTGTGCTGTTAGCCGGAAGTGTTTTTGTTTTTTAAATTTTATTTAAAAAAATGTTTTTAAGTCAAATAATTATTCAGTGTTGATATTTTACATTATCTAGTGATGTTTTTTTCTAGTTAAGTTTGTCCCATTGTCTGGACATTTGGAATTAAGAACTTAAAACCTGTATTTCATGAGATACACCTGTTAATGTATAAATGTTCGCCTGATTGTTTGCACTTCTGATATTGGTACCAGAAATTAAATATAATTTTTCCATGTGTTGTTTTGTGTATATCAGAATGACTTCAAAATGCACCTGTTTTTATGAACTTCCTAATGTCCAGCGTACTGGAGGCTTGATATTTTCCAATTTCCCCCTCCCAACAGGTTAATATGATTGATGTGTTTTGGTGTTTGATCAATAGAATTGAACATAAAGCATGTATATAAAATGTAATAAATAAAAAAAGTTGCTGTCTCAGGTCCAAGGAGAGTACTTTTCCTTCTTTTGGGTCACAGCTTTTATTTTCAGACGCGCCTAACTATCCACGAACCGCTTCTAGCGATTTAAATTTGTCTGCCCACCATATGCAGGACCAGAAGGGCATGTCTGACTCTGTTACTTACAGGTCACTGATGTGCGAGTTCAAATAAGGTGCGTGTCTAACTTTAGCCCATATCCTAATTTGTGCTTGAATTGAACCCACCTACGTGTGTGGGAATTGGCCAAATAGACATTTTGTGCTAAATCAGTCCTGGTACTGAAATCCAGCCCAGGTGTCTCCCTGACTCACGCAGAGATATGATGCTGACAAGCGCTCGCACCTTCTTTGCGGTCAGAGGTTGATGCTGAGCAAATTGCTTTTTCCCCACAGCACGCGTGACTCAAACAATGCACTTCAGTATCTGGGCTTTACACCTTAGCTGTTGTATGGACACCGATACCGTGGCAAAGTCCCATGTTGATTAATCACGCGCCAACTATGTGGTGTGAAAACCGTTTGCTAAAAGATGCAGTATGCAGTCATTCAGCTCTGTGAACGAATGTCATTCTTTAGGAATCTTAAGCTGTGCAGTGCTGCTAGGGAAGAGCTTGTTTGTTTGCGTGCGTTCGTGCGTGCGTGCGTGCGTGCCAACTTCCGTGCCCAGAGGTGGTTTCCTGATCACAACAGCACCTGCTTTATGGCTTCAGCCTCGAATGTGCCGTGGGCCAGTGACCTGCTGCCGTCTGGGTTTACATTTATTCAGGTGTCTTATTCTTTTCTTATTTATTCAGGTGTCTTATTATTTTCCTTCTCATTTGCACTGACGACATGGGGAATCCGTGGGCAGGGAATGCAAGTGAGGCATTGCATGTAGTTGTGTAGCAAATCAGATGTAGGGGGTGGCAGGGTGAGAACCAGTTTTGTGGGAATCTTCCACGATCATTTTAGAGCTTTTCACATCAGTCAGAGGGACCAGTAGTTGTTGGCTGACTCGGTCATTGAACTGCCTCCAGCTCGCAATTCACTGTTTGTTGGACACTTGTCAACATGAACTTTTACCTTAAGAACCGTGATTTGCCAGGTTTGCCAGAGGCGTGCGATCGTGACCCTCCCCTCACAGGTGTATTTCTGTGCCCACGCAGGTGATTGTGGACACACCCACCAGCCCGGTCACAAGTGGCTTACCCTTGTTTTTTGTGATAACAGTGACGGCAATCAAACAGGTGAGTGACCGCTGCGCTCTGTCTCCTGATTCTCAAGTTTCTCTACCCCCTCCCCTCCCTAAGCCTGCCACCGCTCCTATTCCAGGGGTAGGCAACCCTAGTCCTGGAGTGCCCAGAGTCTGAATGGTGAATCACTGAGCACCTCCAGCACATGGTCACTTGCATTCATTAAACCTAACAATGACTCCAGTTCTGTGTTTAGGGGTTTGGATGGAACAAAAAACTGAAATATCTTCGGTTGCCTACCCTTACTGTGTTCTGTTGCTTTTGCTAACCTTTTGTTCTTCCCTGTCCTGGTATTTCCAAAGCCTCCCCCTTCTGAAATATTGAATGTGTATTTTTCTTTTAAACGAAAAGGCATGAATGGGCGTGTGTTTTGGCATTATTTCTCATGGCTTGGTGTGCTGCTGGGTAGGAGGCCAAGGCCTGTTTGGTCCTGCCCAGAACCCTGCCTGACTTCATTCCCCAGTAATAAAACTCCATGACTGAGAGCCCCCCGTGAGTCAGTTAGATAATAGGCTTGTACAGGCAACTGCCAAAATAACAAACACTTGAGTAAATAAGGGCATTGAAAAGGGCAAAGTGCATTGAAAGCAGGTGCTTCCACACAGGTGTGGTTCCTGAGTTAATTAAGCAATTAGCGTCCCGTCATGCTTAGGATCATGTATAAAAATGTTGGGCAGGCTCCGTTGCCCATTGCTAAGGACTGCACAACTTGTTGATGTTTCACAAGGAACAGTGGCGGAGGTCATTTTGGCATGGAGGTCTGAGGCGAAGACATCATCAACTGTGGTCAAATGCACACACTCCTCGACTGATGTCTGTGCATTGGTTCGGACTCAGTCAGTTGACCGCAAATATAAATCTAGGGCATGAGCAGGCAGTTCCATCGAGAACAGTCTCGATAACGTCAGAGAGGGATACTATGGTTGGGTTGCAGCCCTATTAAGATACTTTGTTGGCATTTCCTTTATTTTGGCAGTTACCTGCCTCTCCATTTGTGTTTTGTCCATCAAGAAAAAGGTCACGTCATTAAAACTTTTATAATATTGTAACATTGTTGCATTACAAATGCATAACTGTATAGATCGTCCAGTGAAACAAATCAATGCTGTTTACTTCCTGCTGTGTGCTTGTAGATATTACTACTTCTAGATGTTATAAGAACACAATAAAACATAATGATTCTTAAATCATAAATGTTATTGTAATGGCTGGAACACTTCTTGGCCAGTCAGCATGAAGGAGTGTAACTTTATTTGTCACTGGTGACTAAACACTGTTCTGGGAAATTAGTTTGTTGAAAGGGCTGCTTGGAATAAGCCCATAAACGGTGAGTCTCTCCTTCAGAAACACATTTTAAGTCTCTCGAGACGACAGCCATGTCAGATGTTGAGATGTTTTCATTTGAGCTCTTGTGTGGCCTGACTGAAGACTGTAGACCAACTGAAATGGGCAAATGAGGAGGGACTTCTGTCCAGAGGTGCAGGATCCACGGATCTGGGGAGGGGGCTGAATTCGGGCAGCGGAGGAGTTGGTGTGGGTTGAAATGTTTTGTCATGAAAGTGCAAGCCTTCAATTGAAATGCTTTATTGGTGTGACATATATCAGTTAAACAGTTACAAGAAAACTATAATGATTAAATATACTGACAAAACAGCATTAATAATAAAATAATACATAAATACTTGTGAAGTATTACATAACAATGACCACTCTCACTCACTCCATCTCCCTCCCTCTCTCTCAATCTTTATTTCTTTTCTCTCTCTCTCTCTCTCTCTCTCTCTCTCTCTCAGGGCTATGAGGACTGGCTTCGGCACAAGGCGGATAACGAGGTGAATAAATATCCGGTGACTGTGCTGGAGGATGGGCGGAGATTGCGCAAGGAGAGCGAGAATATCAAGGTACTGTCCCCCGATTCCCGATAACGCACACGCGTCAGCGGAGCTGGCCATACTGAAGGGGTCTTTATGTACACAGACTCAGTATATTCAACTGTTACGCGGGTTTTGTATTGCTAACCAATAACACTATCAGTACATTTTTTCACCCTGAACATAATGGCTTAATGAGCCTTAGATGATCGTTAGCCTGGTAGATTTATTTTTCATTAGACCCTCTATACAGCCACACTCTTGAGTCTGTGGGAAGGGAAGTTCCTAACCGCACAGCCGGTCTGTGTTTGTGTGGGAGAGGAACACCATCTGCCCGTTTGTAAAGAGCTTTGTGATACTGAATGTGTTGGGTCCCCCTAGTGTTTTGGTATACTCATTACACCATTGGCCCTCAGTCAGTACACCAGTTTGGCTTTGAAATGAATTCATGAGATAATTAAAACACATATGCAAACCAAAGCAATAGCAGTACATGCATTAATGTTTTGAGGGTGGCACAAAAAAAGGCATGGCCTTACTTCCATGTGGTCCTCATGTATACCTCGGGTGAGTGAAATAAATGTGGAGGAGGCAGCTCTCCTGAAGTCCGCCGTGTCTCCGCTCCTCAGGTGGGAGATGTTATGGAGGTGGTGGAGGACGAGACCTTCCCCTGTGACCTGATCCTGTTGCAGTCCAGCCGCGAGGACGACACCTGCTACGTCACCACGGCCAGCCTGGACGGAGAGTCCAATCACAAGGTGTGCAGACCCCAGCGAACTAGCCTTTCATACTGCCTCTGAGGTGCAGGGAATGACCGAGGAGGACTGCCTCAGACTTTATCTCGGTCTCTTTTGCTCTTTCTCTCTACATTTCTCTCATTTTCTCACTCTTTCCCTCTCTTGCTCTTTCTCTCTACATTTCTCTCATTTTCTCACTCTTTCCCTCTCTTGCTCTCTCTCTCATAAACATTCAAATTCGCTTCATTGGCATTACACACACACACACACACACACACACACACACACACACACACACACACACACACACACACACACACAGACACACACACAGACACTTATGTTGACAGAGCATGAGAAAAATAAAACCCTTAAATGGAACCTGGAGAAAAGATGAACATAAATGTTTACTTACAGTAGAATAGAAATGGGACTGAACTGAATGAACTGGCCTTTAAGAAATTCATTATTATTATTTGCATCAATTAAACTCATTTTCTCTCCCTCCCTGCCCTCCCTCCCTCCTACAGACACATTACACAGTGCCTGACACTGAGAAGAATCTGGAAGTACTCAGCGGCACAATAGAGTGTGAACAGCCCCAGCCCGACCTCTACAAGTAAGAACTGGTGCGAGTGTGTGAGGGACTGTGCTTTTTTGTTTTTTAGGGCTGACCCCATTTAGTCGACTGGTCGATGGGCTGTTGGTCGACTGAGATTTGTTTTGGTCGAGCAGTCGCGTGAAAAAAACAACAACAAAAAAAACTATTCCCCACGCAGCATGAGACACCTAGATTCGCGCCACAGTTCGGCACGCTTGTCAGTAGAATAATCCATTCTGGATGCTGCGAGTATGGCAGTGACAGTCCTTCACTCTTAACATAGCTAGGCCTATATATGTTCTCTATAAATTATATTAGGCAGTTAAGGTAATAGTAATGTTGTGAATAATTCTGCAAAACTAATAAAAGTAACATTTTATAATACATGTGTTTTGCTAATTGTATGGTTTATATATTTATAACTAACATGCGTAACACCCCCTTTCATGTAGCCTATATTGTATCCTTGTTTTAGGCACGCGAATGTGCATTTTAATTAAGCCTAAGATTTGCCTACAGTTAAGATTAGTGATATAGGCATACTTTAATTACTCATTTCGATATAACCTAAGAACATGATGTCAAAGAAAAAAATCTGGAGTATGGCAGCATTTTGTTTTAATCGAGGACGATCCAAAAAAGTGGAATGTAACCTTTGCAAGCGCGTTTTCCAAGGCAGGGTTTATCGTTAATAAAACGAGGAGCAGCCTTTTGCCAAGAAATGTGGACAAGCTAGTGTTCCTGTGCCATAACATGAAACGACTGGGGAAGTAGGCCGTTGGATGGTCTCCGAGTCGAGTAAGTTATTTTCGATAGGCTATAGCCACTTTATGTTCAGCTTTAGGCTACAATTTAAGACATTAGGCTATGTGTGATCATTCGTTTGTTAGCCTATTTTTTTGCAAAAGAGATTTTAAATCCCAATGAGACCAACCTGGTTAATTAAAATAAACATAGCCTATGCATTAGAATGTGTTATGGTTGTGGTCAAATAAAAGCATCAGTCAGCCTATTATGTGGCCATACCGCAACTTCACAAGCGCAACGGCAGAATCTGCAAGGGCAGCATGAAGAGGTTTTTTTTCTTCTTGAACTACGGCTCCATAAAGTTATTAGCCTATTGTTAGTCATTTGTGTCATTCACTTAAGAAAGTTATAAAACATGAGACAAGCGCAGTGTGCATATAGTTGTATTTATTAAAACAAATAGGGTGTGTCATATATAAAACATTAAAAAAAAGTTTCGACCAATCGGAAAAAACGGACGACTGTTGGTCGACTAAGATTTGTTTTAGTCAGGGACAGCCCTGGTGTTTCTTACATTTAATCGTAGTTCAAGTGAGTCCGTTCGCCTGTTCTTTAAATGTATGTGTTTGTTTAGTTATTTATGAGCAGGCTGGCTAATGGCTGTCAGAGCACCCGTTTAGCTGCAGGTTCATAGTGCTCATTGTCCCACCCTTGGTCTGTATTTGCCTGTTGTGCAGGTTTTGTATTGATAACCGATAACACTAGCGATAACATTTTTCCGCCCTGAATGTAATGACTTAATGATGTTCAGGAGATTGTTACCCTGGTTGCTTTCTCTTTGATTAAAGTCTCTATACAGCCACATTCTTGATGAGTTTGTAGGAATGGAACAGCCACTCTGCTTGTGTGGCAGAGTAAAACTGTCCGGCTCTTTTGTAAAGTGCTTTGTGAGACTTGATGTTTCAGCCCCACCTAGTGTTTGGGTGTGCTCATTACAACATGGCTCCTTCGTCAGCACACAGTACTGGTTGTCTCGCACGCACCTTGAAAATTGCCTGAAAAAAAGATGCAAAGGACATTACCAGATGCCCCCACCCCCACCCCCTACAATGAATGCAACATCATTTAGGTGTACCTAATGCACCTGTGCATCTTGGCTGAAACGAACACTGACGTAAACCTTGGGCCTTTACCCTGGGTTGAATACCCCTGGACATACCTATGCTACATCTAGCACCTACCACTCAAACCCATTATGCTACTTGAAGCACTATGTCCTCAAACTCCCTCTTGCTCCTACTATGGCACTTAACCTTATGTTAGGTTATGTAGGCTTGAGAAATTACACTTGCTATCGGTTGTGATGGGAGCAACTATCATTACTGCTCTTTGCCTAACCTTTTTGTATGCACTTTTGTAAGTCGCTCTGGATAAGAGCGTCTGCCGTATGACTAAATGTAAATGTACAGTTTCCCACAGCTAGATTCTACACTTTATTATTTATTCTTGTATAAGCTTGTGTTCTGTGTTTTTGTATAAGCTTGTATTCTGACACCATGAGGACGTCTAGTGCAGAGTGTCCTCCCTGTCTTCTTTAAATATCTTCACACCTGCTGAAAAGGTTGCTGAGTTTGCAGCAGTGGGGTTGTGGTTGGTTCTGTTCATGCTGTCGTCACAGTGGAGGAGTTCTGCAGCTCTAGTCCAGAGAGACAAAGCAACAGGCCGCATGTCTTCACCCGACTCTCTGTCTCTCTCCTCAGGTTTGTGGGTCGGATGCACATCTACAGGAGGGATCAGGAGCCCGCTGTGCGGTGAGCGCCCGCCCCCACACCCCTCCTCCCCTCTCCAAACCGCATAGCGGTTCAGTGGATTAATCTGTCTTTCTTTTCCTCTTGCATTACTTTCGAATCATTATTTTATCGACCCATAACTCCAAACAACCGTTAAAGCAAAGCCACTCTGGCGGCTGTTCAAGAATCGCTTAGAAAGCGCTCTGGGAAGCATTTATCACCGGCAGCTCCGTAATGGTCTTATAAAAGTCTGCACTTTTCAAGAACATTGGAGGTGATGGTAAACCCAGCGATACTGTTTAAGTCCAACATAGTCCACTCTGAATCCTATGGCTCTCAATCACCAATCACCACCAGATACCAGTTCCCTCACCTCATAAACCAAGAGGGTATACTAATCAGTGACATCTGGTGTTGTCAGTGTTCAGCTGGAACAAATACACGAATACCTGCGGCCCTCAGAACCGAGAGTTCACTACCTGCAGTTTAAGTGTTCAGTGGTTGGTAACGTTTATATGGGAAGACTCCTGCATAAGCGCAGTGAAAGTTATTTGCAGGATGTATGTGTGGGACTCTGCCTTATGTACTGTTCATAAGTAACTGACTGTTACTTAACTGTGCCTCTTCTCAGGTCTTTGGGCCCAGAGAATCTGCTTCTGAAAGGAGCTACTTTGAAAAACACCAAGAAGATCTATGGTAACTACAGGGCCATTAATACAAAGCCATTCTGAGTGATCACCTTCATCCTACGATGAAGCATTTGAATCATGATGGGAGTGGGCTCTTTCAGGATGACAATACCCCCATCCACAGGGCACGAGTGGTCATTGAATGGTTTGATGAGCATGAAAATGATGAAAACCACATGCCATTGCTATCTCAGTTACCAGATCTCAACCCAACTGAACACTTATGGGAGATTCTGGAGCAGTGCCTGAGACAGCATTTTCCGCCACCATTAACAAAACACCAAATGATGGAACTTCTCAAATGAAGGCAGCCCCTGTCCTGGCCCCACCCCTCTTCTCTTCCCCTCTTCAGGAGTGGCCGTTTACACTGGCATGGAGACCAAGATGGCCCTGAACTACCAGGGCAAGTCCCAGAAGCGCTCCGCTGTGGAAAAGTAAGGAGGGGGAAGGGGAACAAAGGGGGGGGGGAGGGGGATAATGAGGGGGACAGGGGAGGTTGTAAATGAAGGAGAGAGAGAGAGTGAAAAGGATGGAGTAGCTATGCTTTCTGGTCAGTTATGTCCAAACTGTCTATTGTATGGTACTGACGTGTGGCCAGACTTTTATAGCTGGTTCTTTGGTTCTCACTGTTGTGCGTTTGTGCGTTTGTGCGTGTGTGTGTGCGTGTGTGCGTGTGTGTGTGTGTGTGTGTGTGTGTGTGTGTGCGCTTGTGTTCTCTTCCTCTCTCAGGTCGATCAACGCCTTCCTCCTGGTGTACCTGTGCATTCTGGTCAGCAAAGCGCTGTTGTGCACCACACTCAAGTATGTTTGGCAGAGCCGGCCGGGCCAGGATGAGCCCTGGTACAACCACAAGACCCAGAAGGAGAAGGACACTAACCTGGTGAGGAACCGGCACAAACCGGTCTCTCTGTCCCCCTACGTCCCTATGGTTACTGCTTAATGGAACTGTATGTGTGTGTATGCATGCATGTATGCATGCACGCACATACGGTGCCCCTTTAAACCCATCCCAAAAAATGCACCTTTTGTTGCCTTACAGCCTGAAATTAAAACATATTAAATCAGACACATTGACTACAACTTCCAAGTAAAAAAAAAAAAAAAAAAGAATCTACATTTCTGAACACTAATTAAAAATCTAGGTGTGCAAAGCTGGTAGAGACCTATCCAAACAGACTTAAGCAGTGTTTGCACTAAGTACTAATCAAGTACTAACTGAGTGGGATGTGGACTTATCAATCCAAGTTATTCTAATTTTTTATTTGTAATTAATGTTCAGAAATTTAGTTTTTTTTAAATGTATATATTTATATATACGTGTACACACACACACACGTATATATACATACATACACACACACAGTTGTATATAAAAGTTTGGGCACTCCTGGTCAAAGTGTCTTACAATTAATCTACATGGTACAAAGTTAAACATGACACCATGTTCACTTTTGTTCATTATTTTGAATCTGTAATAAAGACAAATAAATAGTAATCATGCATTTGTGTTTCAGTACCTGAAGATGTTTACAGATTTCCTGTCCTTCATGGTGCTCTTCAACTTCATCATACCCGTCTCCATGTACGTTACCGTGGAGATGCAGAAGTTCCTGGGCTCCTTCTTCATCGCCTGGGACAAGGACTTCTACGACCCTGAGATCCAGGAGGGGGCGCTGGTCAACACCTCTGACCTCAATGAGGAGCTGGGGCAGGTGCGCGAGGCACTGTGTACTGTAGGACAGCTGTAGGGCCACAGGGCTGTAGGTAGGGTTGCAAAATTCAGGACATTTGGGGAAATGAAAAGAGGCTTTTCAGACTTTATCAAAACTACTATTTTGAACTTCATTGAACTTGCAAGTTGTAACATCCAATTAATGGCAAGTCTTGGCTAGCTAGCTAACTAGTCTTTGAACAGTGCATACATGCTTTAGCTACAATATTAGCATCAGGCGTGGATATTAGATCAAAATATCAACTATCTATTCAGTAACATTTTGCCTTATTACTCTATTATACTATTAACAATTGACCTAAATTGCGATGACGTGTCTGTGTCAAACTGCGGTTGGCCAACCAGATTGTAGCAGATAGGATGCTCTAACTAAATGTTTTCTTGACGATCATGTGATGGAAGCATGAGCTGTGCATGCACATTACATTACAGGCATTTGGCAGACGCTCTTATCCAGAGCGACGTACAACAAAGTGTTAACCGTAGTCAAGAACAGTTTAGCTGAAAGCCACCCTAGTGGGAAGTACAGTTCCTAGGTGCTAGGAGCAACCACATAGTTAAACTAGGACCCTGTAGGTAAATCTGTAGCCACAATTCAAAGGTAGCAATAAAGCAATCAGTGCAGAAAATAATGCACGATGCTGCATCACCAATAGGGGGAGCAATTTGCTCATGCACTCATCTGCCTTGTCAGGAGGAGACGGTCTTTCAGGGCTGATGGACAGAGCCTTTCAGATGGGGTCCTCTCTCTGTAGATATATACACTGACCTTGACTGCACCCACAACTCAAATATGTTGGTTGTAGCTCAGTCATAGACGGTTTGACAGATAATTACCTGGCATTAAACACCCGGGTCGTTAAATTGATTTACACAGGTGATGTAACCATCAGGGATTAATTACCCGTTGTTGTTCAAGTCTATTAATTGTGTGAATTTAAAAAAATATTATTTATTACCTGCACTTCCTCTCCTGGCTTGCAGGTGGAGTTTGTGTTCACAGATAAGACTGGCACCCTCACTCAGAACAACATGGAGTTCATCGAGTGCTGCATCGACGGCTTCCAGTACAAGTACCGGGACTCCCGGACCGAATTGGATGGGTTCTCTGTCACTGACGGGCCTGTCAACAAACTGCAGCAAAAGGCAGGCAGGGTAGGTACTGTACTGACCGGAACCAGAGCAGTGTGCGTGTGCGTGTGCGTGTGCGTGTGCATATATATATGTGTGTGTGTGTGTGTATTTATATCTATTAAATGTGTGTGTGTGTGTGTGTGTGTGTGTGTGTGTGTGTGTGTATATATATATATATATATATACACGTGGCTGCATGTGTATATGCGTGTGTATGTGTATATACAGTATATATACTGTGTGTGTGTGTGTGTGTATATATATATATATATCTATAGTTTGTACTTTATTATCCAATTATACTTGGATGTCAGTTTGCGATTTAAAGCCTCTTTTGCTTACCCAGCCTAGCCAAGACAAGGGCAAGCGCAGCAGAACAGAGGAGGACAAAGTGCGAGCATCTAGACCAATCAAGCTAATAATAACGACCCGCTGGCCAAACGGGTGGGATGACAGTATGTCAGGGCAGTCAGAAGGGACAGGACTGCTTTGTTCGAATGATTAGACATCCGATATCCTCACCTCAGGACTCCGCTATGTATAATTACAGTGTGGAGAAATTAGTCATATATTTTTTGCGCCATTGCGTGTTGGAAATAGACCATTCGAATTGAGGCAAACATATTGCATGACTGTCTATCTGTGAATTTAGGCTCCGATAGTTACAGATCTCTTGCGGTCGTCATGGGATGTTTCTTGTAGTACCTGTGCTGTGTGTTTGCCTTCTCTTACTTGTATCTGCTGCCTTATGAACCCCAGCATTGTCGTGGCTAGGTCTGATTTTCAGGAGAGGGTTTTAAACTCTGTCTGACTTCACTTTTTTTCTTTCTCCCCTTACTGATCCCTATGATGAGTTATGAGCTTTCTTAATTGGACATACTTCTTTATTTGTTGGGTGTGTGCATGTGTGTGAGATTGTTGTTTGTGTTTTTTGTTGTTGTTGCTTTTATACTAAATAAAGAAAGCTCAGTGTCACTTCCTGTTGTAATGAAGGCTCATGACTGATGACTGTGCCCTTTCTGTCCCCTTATTGGCTGTTCATCCCTCTGATTGGCTGATTGGCTGATTGGCTCCAGGAGAAGGAGGAGCTGTTCCTGCGAGCTCTGTGCTTGTGTCACACTGTGCAGGTGAAGGAGTCGGGGCAGGGCGGGGTGGCCATGGACCAGATAGACGGGCTTCTGGACGGAGACGTTCCGCGCTTGGGGGAGCAGGGCGGCTTCATCGCCTCGTCCCCCGATGAGGTGGCACTGGTCAAGGGGGCCATGAAGTAAGGAAGTGTCACTTCCCACAGCGCCCCCTAGCTTTGAAGTGCGTGCATGCAGCATGAATCAGTAGCATTGATTTCATAATAATATGACATTTAATTTATATAGTTCTTGGGCAAAAAATAAAAAGGGGAAATTGAAAAATGCATAGAGCAAATGAGGAGAGCTGGGAGGGGGGGATGGTGGTTTAGAAATGGTGGGTCTTAAAACCCATCACCACTGTTCTATGTTCATCTGCAGGTACGGCTTCACCTTCCTGGGGTTGGAGTGCAAACAGATGAAAATACAGAACCGGAATAACGATATTGAGGTGTAAGTCACAATGTGCTTGTCAAGTTGTCGATATAAATTATTTTGTACATTTTTCTTTCTTTAAAAAAAAAAAGTAAGTTATGATTTTTTAAAACTCTTATTTCTCAGGTATGACCTACTTCACGTGTTGAACTTTGACCCCGTGCGGAGACGTATGAGTGTGATTGTGAAATCAAACACAGGTGAGTTGAGTATTGGTGCTTTGGTGGCCGTTGATGGCTGACCCCTGATGGCTGACCGCTTTGGAAACTGACCCCCCACCCCTCTGTCTAAACTCTGACCAGGGGAGAAGCTACTCTTCTGTAAGGGGGCAGACTCGTCCATCTTCCCCCGCGTGAAACCAGAGGAGGTGGACAGGATACGCATGCACGTGGAACGCAACGCAACGGTCAGAACCTAAAACACAGGGTTAATCTGTCTTACTGAATGTTGCCCGTTTTGTCAGTTTCTACCACCATGGAATTTTCATTATGTAACAGCCACTACAGTAACAACATGTATGTCGCCCAGGACGAAGGTTATTCATCTGCATGCGTGCTTGCGTTCATGTGTGTGGGTGTTTCTCAGGAGGGCTACCGGACGCTGTGCGTGGCCTATAAGGAGCTGAGTGCGGAGGAGTTTGCGCGGGTGGACACGGGTTTGAGAGACGCTCGGCTCGCCCTGCAAGACCGGGAGGAGAGGCTCATGGCTGTGTACAACCAGGTGGAGAATGGGATGAGTCTGATCGGAGCCACAGCGGTGGAGGACCGGTGTGTACCAGCCCAGCTGAACAGAGCGACAGCCCTTCTGTCCTCCATGTCCAAGTGCTACCCACAATACACATTCCACCCAGTCCCTGGTCTTGGGTACTAGTTTCACCATAGGCATTTAACAGATGGCTGTATTAAGTGCCAGTTACAATTACAGCACATACTGATGTGGAAAACATCTACCAGGTGTGACAAAACATGTCCAGGATGTGAAACATTTTTCTGTTTTTTTTTCAAGGAGGTATCTTTGACCTATTAATGGTGGAATGCATGCCATTGTATTGCATGTGAGCACTAGTGTAGCTCAGTGGTATAGCCTGTGTCCATCCGTCTCCAGACTGCAGGAGGAGGCGGCCGAGACCATGGAGGCTCTGCAGGGCGCGGGCATGAAGGTGTGGGTGCTGACCGGGGACAAGATGGAGACCGCCAAGTCCACCTGCTATGCCTGTCGGCTGTTCCAGAGGGGCACGGAGCTGCTGGAGCTGACGGTGCGCACCCTTGAGGAGGGAGGCCGCAAGCGCGAGGAGCGGATGCACGAGCTGCTGCTGGACTACCACAAAAGGGCGGTGCAGGACGCCCCGCCCGTGAAGGCCGCCACGGTCACCAGGTCAGTATTGGGCTTGAGAGATGAGGTGTGTGTGTGTGTGTGTGTGTGTGTGTGTGTGTGTGTGTGTGTGTGTGTGTGTGTGTGTGTGTGTGTGTGTGTGTGTGTGTGTGTGTGTGTGTGTGTGTGAGTGCATTTGTGTGTGTTTCTCCACTGTTTTAAGTCTGCATGATGTGGTCACCACATCAATGAATTTGAAGGACTAAAGAGTTCTACTGCTGTCAGTGCCTTGTAAAAACTAAAACTTGTGATTCTATGGAAAAATCAGATGTCCGCATAGTATTTGTGTGGAAATGTTCACATTAAACCAGGGGTGTCAAGACTCCAGTCCTGAAGGGGGCTGCTTTGTCTGATGGTTTTTGGTATGTTAAGTGCTTAATTTAAGGCATTGATTGGTCCACATGCCTTGTTTCAAAGGCCTGATTTGCCTGAAAGACACTGCATCTCTCCAGGACTTGGGGTTTGATACCCCTGCATTAAACAACCAGCAGTTCTGTGTGTAGAAATGCTCATCCTCTAACAGCCCGCGCTGTCTGTGGTGTGTGTGACAGGAGGTGGTCCTCAGCCAAGCAGGAGTACGGCTTCATCATAGACGGCGCCACGCTGTCTCTGGTGCTGAACCCCTCGCTCGAAGCTAACTCCAGCCGCTACAAGAGCCTGTTCCTGCAGATCTGCGAGAGCTGCACCGCCGTGCTCTGCTGCCGCATGGCCCCTCTGCAGAAGGCCCAGGTGAGCTCGAACCACGCCCCAACTGACCACGCCCACCAGGCGAGTGCTAATCATGCCTGGGTGACCGTGTATGCCAGGTGAGGTCTAACCTACCCTGGTGACGCTGTGAGGTATATGACTTTGTGCACCAGGTGATCACGGCAGGTGAGCTCTCGTCACTGGGTGAACCCGTGTGGTAGAAGGCACATTTGAGCTATAACCAGACCAGGTGACAGTGCACGTCGTGTGACCGTCAGGTGACCACAGCAGTTGTTGGTGCATGCTGGAACTCTGCCAGCCCCCTCAGGGGCGTGTCTGTGTGGATGTTATGCAGGCTCGGAGCAGGGAATGCGTTTGTAGTTGAATGGATCTGAGCTCTAGATAAGAGGATGGGACTGTGTGGATGTTCCTGGCACTGACCACGCCTCGCCTTCCATGGCTCAGGAGGATGAAATTGTAAGCAGTCCGTTCAGTTTCTTTTGTTCTTTCACTCACTCTCCATTTTTCTCTTTCCTTATTTCTCTCTCTCCTTTCCTCATCCCTTCCCTCCCTCTTCTCACTTCTTCCCCCTCTCTACATCTCTTCCATTCCTCTCTGGCTTTGTCTCTGTCCATCCCTCTGGCGACCTTTAGATTGTGAAGTTGGTGAAAAATTCTAAAGGGAGCCCCATTACCCTATCCATTGGCGACGGAGCCAATGATGTCAGCATGATCCTGGAGGCCCATGTGGGGATAGGTGAGATCACGTCATTAAAGATGAAAAATGAACGATTCAGGATGAATTAATCCAGCACGAGCCTCCTGCTCTACCACATAGTGGGCCCAGTGCTCTGGTGTGTTGTTCTGCGTTTGTTTTAGCCCACTGTCCTCAATGCTGAGAGAGAGCCTGCTTTTTAAGCCTGATTTAAGGGATCAGTCTGTCAGTCTCTGAACAGCGATGCCTGCAGATAGCACTTAGCCAGTGTGGCGATGTACATCACGTGTTGTTTGGCTGGTCGGTTGCCGGGAGCAACAGAACAGGTGCACCTCACAGGAGTCCCTTGCGTCCGGTTCATCAGGTGGGCCAATCGGCTCACCTGAGAGAGGGCTTTCCTCTCACACAAGCCAAAACATTTATCCAGTTTACATAACAATACTTGGCGGATTGTGTAGCCACTAAATGGATAGTCTTACACATTGTTGGCGTTGAATTATTGTGTTGTTGATTCCCAAATTGTTTTTGTATTGCACAGACAGACCTGCCAGCAATGTACACATTTTGCATAGCAACCATGTATTTTGAAGTCAAAGCAGACTGGTTCAGACAGACCTGTCATCAATGTCCAGCATAGCAACCATGTATTTTGAAGTCAAATCTGAGGCTTCAATTGCATTTACATTTACATTTAAAGCATTTCGCAGACGCTCTTATCCAGAGCGACTTACAAGATGTGCATTAATACATGGTAGGAACAATCATAGTTTGCGCACGAGATCAGTGCAGTAATACAGCGATAGACATCGTTGTAGGCAGCTCCATACCATACCTGTAATAGTGGGGTTAAAATATAGTTATGATGCATGTATTTGGACCTGAGCCAATCGAGGATTCAAGGAGCCAATCAAGGATTGCTCGCGCAAACTAGCATTTCTCAAAAAGTGAAAGTGAAATTTTCCACCTCTTACAGGAAATATTTAATGTTTTTAAACAAATTAACTTGCTGTCAGCAATTAGACTGGAGTGGTATGCATAAGGAATTACCAATGCTGGCAGGTCTGCATTGATAAAATTTTAGGCACTTCAACCACTCCCAAAATTGGGATTTGTTTAAATTTCACCAGTCCCCTCAGTAATCACGTTCGGTGTTGCCCTGGCACCTCAGAACACAGGTTTTTATGATGACCCTCACCTGTGCCCCTGTCCCCCCTGCCCTGCGGACCTCAGGTATAAAGGGGAAGGAGGGGCGCCAGGCGGTGCGGAACAGCGACTACGCCATCCCAAAGCTCAAGCACCTGAAGAAACTGCTCCTGGGACACGGGCACCTGTACTACATGCGCATCGCTCACCTGGTGCAGTACTTCTTCTACAAGGTGAGACTGGACACGAAGGCCCCGCTGCCTCATAAGAGCAGGCCATTCATCCCATCTAGGCATTCACCTGCAGTCTAGAGAGTATCCAGCACTACGTCAAGTCTCGACTTTAACACCCCGAGTCAGGGTCACTCAAATCACGGTCCTCGTGGGCCGAGCACTGCTGTTTTTCCACCCTCCCTTTACCTGGGAGTCAGGTGTGAAGACGCTCTGGCCAATCAATTACACTATTTCATTATCTACCTGAGAGAAGGGAAAACCATGACCGAATTTGGATTCGTCACCTGGATTTGAGTAACCCTGGCCAGTGTTTCTGCCTCTGCTACATGACCTGGCAAGCTGTTCCACACATTGACAACAAAAAATATATATGCTTCCTGATATCAGTGTGGAATTTAACTCATTTCCACCTGTGCCTCGTTCTGCTAACTGAACTCAACCTGAAAAATGTTTGGTAGTCCACTTTGTAAATCACTTTTATACATTTCAGAAAGTACTTTGTACAAATTCCCCCTTCAGTCACCTTTTGCTATGCTTGAATAGATTGTTGTTACTCAGTGCTTAATTGATTAATTAGTTAAGCAGTTACTTGCACAGTTAACTCACCTCACCTGGTTTTTTGGGTCTAAATTGGTTGCTGCTAAGGTCAAATGAAAAACCTGCAAAACCTGCAGACCCTGCGACTCTCCAGGACCAGGGTGGAGTCTTAGCAAAGGAGCTGGAAGGTTTTGAGTCATGACCAATGGGCCATGAGTTTGAGCCCCGACTGTGCCTCTGCTTGTGTATGTGCAATGCAGGGCCATAATTATTTAACATTAACAACAGGAAATGAATGCCATCATTCCTTGTATCATTTCTAACACTGTTTTCTCTCTTGGTTTCAGAACCTTTGCTTTATTTTACCTCAGTTCTTGTACCAGTTTTTCTGTGGATATTCACAGCAGGTGAGTGTTCCTGCCACAGTCACCAGGGCCAAGTACCTGAGCGACCTGATCCAATCAGGAACAACCAATCAGGAACATCTGCAATTGTCTCTACCTCCCCTGTAAATTCTCCTTCCCTCTCTGCTCCTGGAGTGAGTGATCATTGATGTATACATATAGTGCGTGCGTGTGTGTGCGTGCGTGCGTAGTGCCCCCTTAAAGTCTACACCCCAGGGGCACCACTGTTCTAGTTTTTTGACACCATCATTCTAGTTTTTTTTCTTTTTAATTAATGTTGAGAATTGTTTTTCATTTGGAAGTTGTATGGTAAAATGTATAAATAAAGGTGGAAAAAGTCTGATTTAATGTTTTAATTTCAGGCAGTAAGGCAACAAAGCTGGAAATTTAGAGACTTCTGTAGACTTTAAAGGGGCACTGTATATACAAAAACTTGCACACCCTATGTAATACAGAAGCATTTCATATACACACTACAATAGTAATATTTTTACACCAACTGATTCACAGTGCCATAACACTAGTGACCTTAAGACACTGCAAACTCAACAAAAAGTATGTATGCATATATGCATTGTGTGTATACTTTATTTGCACATACACATTATTTGCACATACATATTTGTATGTATGTGCATGGTGCCACACAACAATGGTGTAGATCCTGTTTCTGATAGTTGAACCCTAGCACCTGGTTGTTGTGTAGCTCCCTGTCTGTCTGTCTGTCTACACGTGTATGTGTCTGTGTCTGTGCGTGTGTGTGTGTGTGTGTATGTGTGTGTTCCTCTCTGTTATTAACCCCTCGGTGGCCCTCCCTGCCCTCCCCTCCCCTCCCAGCCCCTCTACATGCAGCCTATCTGACCATGTACAACATCTGCTTCACGTCTCTGCCCATCCTGGCCTACAGCCTGCTGGAGCAGCACATCTCCATGGAGGTCCTGCTGGACAATGCCAGTCTGTACAGGTGAGCCCAGACAGGGAGCAGGTATCTGTACAGGTGAGAGCAGACAGGGAGCAGGTGTCTGTACAGGTGAGAGGAGACAGGGAGCAGGGTATCTGTACAGGTGAGAGGAGAAACAGGTGCAGGGAGCAGGTATCTGTACAGGTGAGAGGAGACAGGGAGCAGGTATCTCCAAATATGGCTCATAGAAGCATAGAAGCAAAATTGTGAAAATAGCATGTATAAACTGTAACAATCCATTGGTCACAGTCCTTTTGGTGTATAGACTAACTGCAGGTGTCCATGTTTTTTCTTTTTTTTTTTTCTTCTGCACTCTCAGGATTTTTTTTTGCAAATTAATCTTTTGAAAAGATAGTTTTTTTTAAAAAAAAGAAAAATTCATCCCCGACGTAAGTAAAATTGCTCTAAAATGCACTAAAATATTGGACGTTAAAACGTTGGTGGTTGAAAGACTGACTCCTACTCTAACCTCATAGCACATTTCATTCTCTTGTTCTCTCCCGCAACCCTCCCTCCCTCCCTCCCTCCTCTCTCCTTACTCTCTCTCTCTCTCTCTCCCTCCCTTCTTTGCAGAGAGGTAGCGAAGAACGCAATGCTGCGTTGGGGTCCCTTCCTGTACTGGACGTTGCTGGGGTTGTTCCAGGGCCTGCTCTTCTTCTTCGGAGTGCACCATCTGTTCAGAAATCCTGCGCTACAGGACAACGGCCAGGTACGCTGCGCTTTGCACACCCCTGTCCACAGAGCCACACTGATGTCCACGGAGCCTGCACATCTCACACAGCAATCTCCCTGTTCTTCTTTTCTAGGTGTTTGGAAACTGGTCGTATGGGACAATAGTTTTCACAGTTCTCGTCTTCACTGTCACCCTTAAGGTAAAAATCCTGCTTCGCACGCATCACACTAAGGTCACAACATTAACTACACTGCACACCCTCATGGAGGGGCATTTGTGCAATAAGCAGTCTAGGGTTGTAGCAGAGACTTTGGCACATTAAACCCATGCTGTACATTACATTACATTACAGGCATTTAGCAGAAGCTCTTATCCAGAGCGACTTACAGTTTACATTTCTTTACAATCCATTTATACAGCTGGATATTAACTGAAGCAATTCAGGTTAAGTACCTTGCTCAAGGGTACAACAGCAGTGTCCACCTGGGGATTGAACCTGCAATGTTAACGTTACAAGCCCAGTTCCCTAACCATTATACCACACTGCCGTGCTGTAGACTGTAGATCAGGAGGTCTCTACCTGCAGCCCGGTTTGCATGACGTGCGGCCTGTTTCGGAGAATAATGCAGCCCCTTTATTGTCCTGTCAGTGAAGGAAAAAGAGTGAAGACGACTCCGTGTTAGAGTTCAGAGTTGGTGACGTCCGCTCCAGACTGTGACATCACCCCTAGAGAAGCGATAAGAATGTTCTTTTTGCCTCAATGGGAAAATACATTTGCTTTATTGGTCTGTAAACCAGGCTGCCCAATCATGTTAATATGAGGGTTGAGAACCTCTGTTGTAGCCTCACCTGGGGTTTGGTTATGGGCTCAGAGGATTCATTTACATTACATTACTGCCATTTATCAGACGCTCTTGTCCAAACACGGTTTGCATTTCTTAACATACAATCCATTTATAGAGCTGTATATTTACTGAAGCAGGTTAAGTGCCTTTCCTCAAGGGTTGCGTTACAAGCCCAGTTCCCTAACCATTGCACTACACTGCTGTCCTATTTGGCGGGGCAGGATCTAGTCAGCAGCCATACCACTCTGTACCATTCTCATGTCGCACTGCTGAAGCTAAGCAGCCATGGCACCCTGTACCCTTCTCATGTCAAGCTGCTGAAGCTAAGCAGGGCTGGACTTGGTTAGTCCTTGGATGAGAGACTTCCTGGGAAAATGAAATTGCTGCTGTACGAGGTGTTGGTGGGCCAGTAGGGGGCACTCTTCCCTCTGGACCGAATAGAAACCCAATGCCCCAATGGGGACACTGCTGTAGACAGGTCCCCGGATGAGACATTAAACTGAAACTAAAGTGAAAGAGTAGGGGTGTTAACCCCGGCCTCCTGGTCAAATTCCCACAAAAACATGTCTCTCTACACATCATTCTCTTAATCTGATTGGCTACACAAACCCCTGCTTTCCCTACCCACATCAATTCCCCAGGTTGTCACTGCAAAAGAGAAATTGGTTCTCTGTCAACCTGCCAGTTTAAATAAAGGTGTGTAAATGAAAAGGATGACTGATCCCAGGTCTGTCTTTACAGCTGGCTCTGGATACGCGACACTGGACGTGGATCAACCACCTGGTCATCTGGGGCTCTCTGGCCTTCTATGTCTTCTTCAGCTTCTTCTGGGGCGGCATCATTTGGTGAGCACGGCGCCGCCCTGCTGGAAGGCTTGTGCACGAAACTCTCCTCTCAAAACGCCCGTGTAATCGATCTCACTCAGCACAGGCTGAGGTCTGAAGCCTAAACCAGCGGCCCCCGGCCCTGGTCCTGGAGAGTCTCACGGTCTGCTGGTTTGTGTTGTTACTGGTTGCGAAACCTCTGTCCAGAATGGAGGTCCCCCCCAATGCTGGTATGGTGGTGATGCAAGACCATAGGGCAGTTGTGATTGATGCATTGGGCATCAGTAATTAGTTGAATCTTTAATTGAAAAATCCTCATAGATTGTTCAGTTGGGTTTAAATGAATTTCCTGAATTGAAGTGGGATTACAGTTTGTGTCACTGTCGTCCTCCCCATCGTTGGGCGTGTGGGGCACTTGTGATCCTGGGCGTCTCCTCTCCTCCAGGCCCTTCCTGAAGCACCAGAGGCTGTACTTTGTCTTTGCCAACATGTTGAGCTCTGTGTCCGCCTGGCTGGTGATCATCCTGCTCATCCTGCTGAGCCTACTCCCCGACATCCTGCTCAGCATCCTCCGCCGCCCCCGTGGCCCCCACTCCCGCCAGGTACCCCCAGCACTCCTCTCTCTCCCTCCCTCCCTCCCTCCCCCCGTCATCCCTCCTTTCCGTCTCCTCTCCTCCACCCTGTACTTATGCCCAGTTTTACCCTCTGTCATCCCTTCCTTTTAGCTCCGTCTTGGCTCTATTCCTTCCCTGCCCCTTCCTGCCTCTCTCCGCTCCTCCACACCACTCCCTGCCCCTTCCCGCCCCTCGTGATATTCTCAACATTCTGGGGGACATGACTATCCCTGCACTCTCCTCTTCTCTTGGTGTAAAAGTTTCTCTCCTGTTTCTCTCCTGTTCATTCTCTCTGTCTAACTACTCATAATTAAGTTGCTGTTGTCTTACTGGCAGGTGAATACGTTTGTCCAGTCTGGTCTGGAGGGCCAAGCAGTCTTCAAACATATCTCACAGTCTCCATCCCTGAGTGTGTTCATCTGTCGCTGTCACTTCTTATGGATGGCATTTCAGTCTGACCCAGTGGCCCCTCCCTCCTGCCGTTCTGTGTTCTCTCTGTTCCTGAAGTCTCACATTTATCAGTCCTCACCTCTCTCTTATTGTTATTAATGCAACTCGACTGTACCAGACCATCTGAGCCACACTTTCCATTGTGCCACTAACTTGCAGCATTTGAGCTATACCCCATATTAACAGATATTTTTAATCCTAATCCTTCTATTTTGACGTTTGTCAATATTTGGGTATACCCTTGGACAGGGAGCTATATACTTCTCTACTGCTAATCTCGTTGCTCTGGACAACTGGTGCAAGCTGTCAATCAGCACCAAATATAGAGCAGGGGGCATGTCCACATGATCACTGGCCCTCCCCTTTGTAATCTGCACGTTTCCTCTCCCCTCTACCACTCTTTCTCACTCTTATTTACTCTTGTTTGTTTTTTTGTTGTGTTTCCTGCCCGTGGTGCTGCAGACGAAGCAGCGCCTTCCTTCCTCCGGGACGTCCACTATCTTCATGCTGTCGCAGACCACCAGCACTCACAGCTTTTCCTGGAGTGACTGAGGTCTTTCTGCCTGCCCTCTCCTTTCCTTCATCATTTTTTAAAACATTTTTTTACATTTATTTCTTGGGTTTCCAGTTTTTGGTCTACTGTGTCTTGCTTGCAAGTTTCCAAACTCGCTAGCCTGTCCCCCTCCTCCCCCCCACCCCTTGGAACACCAAACCCCACCCCACCCCACCCTTGCCTGCTACCAACCTTGTACAGTGACTCAAAGGTTGTGTCCTCATTGCTAGCTGTCCAGGAGGGTGGATATATGAATATGTACGAATCTGGGCCAGTATGCACAAAGCATCTCAGCGTAGGAGTGCTGATCTAGGATCAGTTTAGCATTTCAGCTCTGTCACATGCCACGTGACAATCCCTGGACGGGAACAGAGCAGTCTGGAGACGGAGTGGATTTTCCCAGTCCACAGACCGGATTTTTATTTTAATCAGGGAAGTTTTCTGATCCCAGACACGGGCAGAGAACGAGACCGGGAGCTTTAACTAAAACAAAAACGAATCCGTCCGTCGCCCTCACGGGTTCGGGACACAAAACAATAAACTCGAAAACAAAAACAAAACTATTATAAACTAACCGGAAACTTTACAGTTCCCGTTTACTTTCACTTTTCTTTCTTTCTCGTTCGCTCTCTCCGCGGTCTCTCACGCCTTCTCCTTCCTGGTTCCAGCCACCTACTGAAGAGAGCAGAGCAGTTTTGAGCACACAGGTGTAATTGCCAAACCTTGGACTGGTGTGTGCGCTGGCTGCTCTGCCAGTAGGCGTGGCCTCTAATCGCTCTGATTAGCTGCCGAGACCGACACCCTCCACAAGCTCATAATGGATAAGGTTAGGATATGGACAGGGGAGACCTGGTCCTAGATCAGTCCTCCTGCTCTGAGATGCTCTATACACATGGCCTCTGGTCTCTGGTCAGATGCGATGTACACAAAGGACACTGCCTATGAAGTCACTCTGCACCCCCTGATAGAATGACTCTCCTGCTCTTAACGGAGAGGTCATGTTGTGACTGTAAACCTTGCAGCATTGCCTCAAAGGTTTTTTGAGGAGTTCATCTGAGCCGAGTCGATGCGAACGCGGTTTGGCTCTGAAACCACGCTCCAGCGGTTGTGGTCAGTGCGGTGCTACAGGGTGAGATTGGCCTGGCTAACCCGCCCCTGTGCCTGGTCTCTCCGCATGCCTGTCCTGTAGAATGAAGCACGCAAAGACCGTGAGGTCACCTGAAGGCCAGGGCTCCCTGCATGCACTGCCGCAAACCCCCATACTGTACCCCACCACAACTGCAGGGGGACATCCTAGACGTGTGTGTGTGTGTGTTCTTAGGTGTCTCTGTGTGTGTGTGTGTGTGTGTGTGTGTTCTTGTGTGTCTGTGTGTGTGTGTGTGTGTGTGTGTGTGTGTGTTTGCGTTGGAGTGTACGTATGTGTGCATTACTAGGTGGGGCATTGGGTACACGCCAAAAGTGTGGTAAGACCTGTTGATCTCTGAACATTATTATATTTGTGCATGATGGTGGCATATGTGCACAAGCTATGTTAGTCTTACACTGAATAGTATGGAGGGAAGCACTGCATAGAGGACCAATGTTTATTTATTATTATTATTATTATTATTATTATTGCAAGAGCGATACAATTAAGAAAGCATCCCCGCTTGCCCGAAATTCCCATTGGAGACTGTTGCTAGGTTTTGAGTGATGTAGTAACGAGGCATGTCATTCTGTCCCCCTGATGTGTTCAGTGTGTGAGAGTGTGAGTCGGGAAGCCTACGTGTGTTGGCGTGCCTCTGCATCTGTGCGTGCGTGTGTCTGTGTGTGCGCCTGTGCCGTGTGTGTGTGCGCGCATTCGTGCGTCGACATGCGCGTTTGCGCATATGTGCGTGTGTGTCCGGCTGGCCCTCAGATGTGGGCTGTCCTAAGTGTCTCTTGCCTCGCCCTTTCAGAAGAAGCTGAGTCAGTCGAGCGCGGGGGGGTCCCCGTTTCCTCGGTCTTCATCCAGGCCTCTGCTCATGAGAACCTTTTCAGACGAATCCAATACTGTCAATTAAACAGGTACCAGACCACACCCTCTGGATGTATGTGACCAGTGGCTCCCACCAATCAGATCGTACGAAAACAACACTCCCTCCTCCCTCCGCACTTGCAGGGGCACAAAACCTCTCCTCTCACTCACAAAGCCCAAAAAATCCTTCCTGAAACAGTGCCTCCTGTTGGCTCTGAGAGACTGAAACAGTGCCCCCTGGTGGCTGAGAGAGGCAGTGAGGAAAATTGCCTAAGTCACATTGTCTTGTGATTTAGGCAAAAAATAAAACCAAGTCACACACTTGACGTAGGCCATTATACTACCGGGTAGGAACAGCATGATCTTTTCAATTAAGGATGTAAGCAATTTTACCAGAGGTGGCCAGCATCATGAAGAGATGACTTAGGCAAAAAAAAACATTTTCCTCAAAAAATGACTTTTATTTTAAGAAGGTGATGATATCTTGTCCCTGCTGTCCACTTCAGTGTTGCAGAGTAACCACTTTTCCTGTTCTATCAGGAGCTCAGGCTGAGAATACTTGTAAGGGAGGATAACAGAATTTGACTGTGTATTTATTTAAATTAGGTGTTTCAAAGACATATCTATTCCCACCTTGTGAAAGCATGGGAATAGATATGTGAAGTGAAGCGAAGTGAAAACGAAGCATTGCGTGGCTTTGCTGAATGCACTGTGCGATACAGAATAATGATCTATCATTATTTATCATCTATCAATCAAGAGAAACTTATCTATATATATATAAATGTATTCAGAGCAAAAATAAATATGTCCACTAGATGGCAGTTTTGTAAATAGTTCCTTTTGTTTTGTACAACCCTCCATGTACAGGGAACTACCTTAATCACACACTCGAGCAAGTCCTAAAACTTTAACCACTTCTATATAATAAGCCATGAGAAATGAGATTATATGTAATGATTTCAGGCTATTTGTTGTAGAATTCCAGTGTTACTGCAAAATGACCCCAACTGATTAGGTCCATTACTTTTGTTTGTGCTTAAACTTTGCCTTGGCTGTTACAAGGAGACTAGAGGCCCCTCCCACTTCTGACACCATCTTGAGCACAAACAGGCTATAAAAAAGAAAAAGAGCTGTGTATCCTCCTCTCAACCTCCTCACTGTCTCACTGCATTGAGCGGAATCTTTCACTCCCCTGCATGTTCTCTCACATTTAATATCCTTTTTTAATTTAACACAAAGGCTCGAGGTGTGTGTGTGCGTGTGTGTGTGTGTGTGTGTGTGTGTGTGTGTGTGTGTGTGTGTGTGTGTGTGTGTGTGTGTGTGTGTGTGTGTGTGTGTGTTCAAGGTGCAACACCTACTTATTTTTCCTCTGCATTGTTGTCATTGTGCTAGAGTTGTGGTGGTAGCTGTGGTTGTGGTTTTCTGACATGAATGGCCCCAGTCTTGAACAGCTTGTCGCCACGTCTGACATTGGGTGTTGGTGCTCTTGGTTGCGAGTATTGCACCTCTGACCGCGTGGGGATTTGCTCTCTGCATGCCCTGTCACATGTTTCTGGTGTCCGTGCCTGGTGTGGAATGCTGTTGCTAAGCGCTTGGGTTGACTGCCGCTCGTGTAATGGCGGCTGGGGGAATGTGAATGGGTGGCAGTCTCCTCCTCTGAGAGAGGCAGAAAACGGTGAACAGCAGGCTTGAAGCAGAGTTGACCAATCCGAGAGATCTCTCACCTATTTCAATCTATTTCTTTTGTTCTCTCCAGCCCTCTGAAGACCCCCTCCTACCTGTACACACATAAAGGTAAAAATATAAGAGGCTCACATCTCGTATTTTATATTTATGGTGTGCTACTTTGCTGCTGGTCTCCTTTCCTCGTCTTGGCCTCAAAAACTAAATTTAATATGAGAATCAAATGGAATTTTACATGGGGGGGGGGGGATTGCATCTCTTCCTGCAATCTGGGGAAAATAATGCCACATACACCATTCTCTGCCTGTCTCAGAATGTGTGGAAGTGCTCATGTTCTGTGGGTTGATGGTGAATCGGGGGGGGGGGTTAATTCCGTTCTCTCTCTCTCTCCTCTTGCCCTCAGTGAGCTTGGCAGGGGGCTGTGGCGTAAGCCCGTTTGGGTGACAGATGTACATCTCTCTGTCTCCTGCAGATCGCTGACGTCACACCGCTGTCGTACAAGAACCTGAAGGAGCATGGGTGAAGGGTCTGGAGCCAAAGTGGCTAACAGGACCCACAAGTCCTCTGTGCCAGCTGTCTGGGCTGCTGCCTGATAAAAAAAAAAAAAAAAAAAATCAAACAAAAGTAGAAGAAAAAAACCTAAACTGAAACAATGATTAAATAAAGACCAGCACTCTGCACAGCCTGAGAAGCTGTTGGCTCTGCTGGATTCACCATCGATCCTGCATGCCTCCCCCTCCCACAGCACGCACCGCCAACACTGTTCACTCGCTGTCCCCAAGACTGGGATGGCTTTCTGGATTTTTCTCCTTTGTTTCGTTTTTTTTTTTTTTTCTTTGAAGAATCAATGCAATGAAGGTTGAAGTGGCTGCCCCCGTCGGCAGCCCTCTGCTCCCATGTCCTCACGCGCAGCCCCGCCCCCCTTGCCTTCCCAGAATGCCTCACTTGCATGAACGGAACCCTGCGATGGCCAAATTCCACGGTTCACATGGGAGAAATGTGGGGAAATGAGACCCTTTGTCTTCATTGACTATTTTTTAGTTTTAGTTTTTTTTACTATTTAATATTTGCAAAAACAATCAGCTGGACTCTAAATGGCCAGAAATGTTCTAAAAAGAACAGAAATGCCCTCTAAATCTTGCTGTCATTCTGTGTCTGAAAGCCAGCCCGTAAAACTGCTGGGTTTGCTACACAGAGGCAGGGAGATGCACGCAGATGTTCACTTTCCACATGTGCACACACTGAGCAGACTCATCCAACCTTTTGGAATTCTGGGACGTATTCAGGGGGGTGTAGGGACTCCGAGATCAGTGATTGGCAGATGCATAGCATATACCCCACTCGCAGGAAAAGGTGCATGCTGGTCTTGATTGAATGTGTGTGTGCGCCTGTGTGAGGGACGTGGGGGGAACGTTTTCCTCCTGTGCAGGGTTTTTCTTTTTTCTTTTTGGGTTTTAGGTTTTAGCATCTCTACGTCTCCTCGTCTGTGTAGCAAACCGGTGAGGATGTAGAGTTGTGATTTGTAACATCTGCAGGAAGACGCGCATACCTGCGTGCTGGATGCCAAAAAAAACGTCGATGGAGAAAGGGGAGACTGAATTTCAGGGACGGGACCTTTAAAAGTTTTAACGTCGTGCTGGGATCTTGCCATTCCTTGTGTTTCTGTGTTTTTATTTGCGAGGTTTTGCAATATGTTCGTTTTTCCCACATTTCCTGCAGGTCTATGGTCCTTTTATCCATCCCACCTCGTGGGAAGGTGTTTCGTCGAAAGCGCTCATACACACACACACACACGTACACACACAGACGCTTTACATGCACCAAACATAAGACAATAGGGCCTCGTTGTGTAGGGGGGCCGGTGTGGGTCAGAATGATGTGCTCCCTGTGAGTTTCGATGCCAACCACGCTGTCTGCCCGGCACGGAGCCCGTGTCTGTTCCACTGTGATCTGAGGGAGTTTCCCTCACGCCTGTCAACCCCCAGACCTCCCTCTCTCTCTCTCTCTCTCTCTCTCTCTCTCTCTCTCTCTCTCTCTCCCCCTCTCTCTCTCTCTCTCTCTCTCTCTCTCTCTTCTCTCTTCTCTCTCTCTCTCTCTCTCTCTCTCTCTCTCTCTCTCTCTCTCTCTCTCTCTCTCTCTCTCGCTCTCTCTCTCTCTCGCTCTCTCTCCATGGTGTCTCCATGTCTGTGGCCATAGGACAATGATCTGGGGTGTGTCATTTGTGTTTAGCCGCTGGGGCTTTGCCTTTGATCTCCTCTATGATTAGTGCTTCATACATTCCATTTCTGCATCGCCATGAATTTAATCACAAAAAAAAACAAAAAAAATGCGACGGAATGATTTTGTTTGTTTTTGGAGTATGATTCTATATTGGATATTTATTGTAATGTGTGATTTTACTTGCAAATGTTATATTTTTATTACCATGACTTTTTTTTTTTTTATGAATGGGAATGGCTGATCAGATCGCACCAGTTGAGTTTACCTGAGCTGTCCCAGGTGTGAACAAGCACGTTTTGAGCAGTCTTGAGTGAAACCGACAGTGTGCGGAGGTCAGACGAGAGAGAGAAATGTCTGATGTGTGCCATATTGGATTTTCCTATACCTCAGTATCTACTCAGTAAGTGTGTGGAGAAAGTTCAGAACCTCTAACCAAATGTTTTCACTTGATTTAAGCCCAAGCCAGCGCTTAAAAACGAGGCCAATCACTAAAATAAAAGGTGTCCAAGACATCTGTGAAGGTGAAATCACTTTTTTTTTTTACAAAATGCAGTGGAATTGCCAAAGTTGGTTATGGAACAAGTTTCTGGTCTCTACAATGAATTGACAGACTGTATCAGGTGTTTGTTTGCCCTTCGACACTGCAGCAGTAATTGCGCATGGTAACATGGAGGCCATGTAATGCCTGAAATAAAAAATTAAGTAATGCACTTTGTAGAGTTGCTTTCTTCACACACTTGTTCATTTTTGATCTATTCAGATACTTTTCAATTGTATTTTTTTTCCACATTAAATTATTTTTGTATTCTGATTATGAGCTGTATATTGTGAGTTGCTTTAAAAAAAAAAATCTAAAATGGTAGACGAGTATGTACTGAGATGTAGGAAGAAGCCTTGTGGAGGAGGCTGGAAGACCCCAGCCTGGATGCAGTTCAGAGGGGGAGACGTGTGCCCTGTTTCCAAGCCTCTCCCAAGCTCCGCTCAAAAACGAATGCGTCTAGGCCTCCCGGGGGGTCTAGTGGTTACAACATTCGACGCTGGCCACTGCGACCGTGGTTCAATCCCACCGGCCGCGCCGGGAGTCAGCTCTGGCCAGGAGTGCAACCAGGGGCGGCGATTGGCTGTCCGCCCCAGGGAGGGGGGAGGGGAGCCGACAGGACGTTCGCTGAGCACGAGTGGTTCTGTAGTACCGGAGTTACGGTCGACAGCCTGGCGAGTGCTGTCTCGGAGGAGGCGATACTTCACCTTCGTCACTACTGGTCACAGGGCCACGGCAGCGAACTCACATTACGAGGGGGGGATTGACTTGAAAATAGCGGTTGTAATTGGCTACCAAATTGGGAGAAAATGGAAGAAAATCAGAAACAAAATAATCAAATACAATAAAACTCATGCGTCTGTCTCTTCTCGAATGGTCTCGTTTACCTGCTCTGGAAATCAGAACTAAGATCCAGAACCAAAAACAATGTGCTCAGAATATCCTCTTCAGGAACAATAATATATATATGTATATTAAAAGGTTTTTCCATTTGCTTTCTTAAATGTATATTTGCCTGCTGAAGAATAAACACCAGGTTGTTTGCTTGGAGTTCAGTGAGTGAGAAAGTAAATTTCCCTTTAAGTGTTTCTTTTATGTTTACAAGCGTTTCAGCCAATCGGAGACTGTTTCCCCTGTGCTCTGGGCGATGTGGGGTCGTGCCACTGGACTGAAAACGGGGGTACCCGGCCGTCATATGACCTGGGTGTGTTCTGGGTCAGATTGGGGGAGGGGGGGGGGGGGGGGGTTGCCTGTTTTAATACAAATACAAACAAACCTTTAACTGACATCAGAGATGTCTTCAGAGCTTGAAATTCTCAGATTCTCATGTTTTGCCTGACTACACAAAAAAAAGAATAGGATGCGCTGACGTTGTATTTTTTAATGCAACCTTTTTTCCAGCAACGTTTTCTAATAAAATAAGAAATGTCCCAAAAACTTTTTTTGAAGAAGGCGATGTGCTCTGGACGAGAGACAATGTTCCTGTTCCTTTTTGGAGGGGGTGTGCTGTGCAGAGACTGCCACACGGTGGCACTGCACCTGAGAAGAGGCGCACCGCACTCCGTCTGCTCCTGCAGCCTTGGAACTGTGAATGTCTGATCTGAATGTACCTCTTTAAGACCAGTCCAATCAATCACAAAAAAAACATCTGTAATAAAAAAAGAAACTGTTTTTAAAAAAAGGTACTCCGTGTGGGTGCGTAATTTCCCTATTATCCTTCATTGACTGCGTCCGTGCTTGTGTGTCTTTGTGTTTGATGTGAAGATGTTTGGAGCCCAGCTGTGGCCCCTCCCACCACCAATTAGTATGGTTACATGACTTCCTGCCAGACAACGACCTGTGTCGCCTTTGGCTTAATGGTATGGTATGTAAGTGCCACCGTATTCCCATTAGACCGCAAACCTTCAAATGTGCCACAGTGGGACAAAGTGAAGACCCTGGTCTCAGTACTGTAATTGCAGTGAAAACTCTGTGTCTGCATGTTCCTCTGTTTGCTAATAGGATTGCGTGTGTTTGCACAGGCAAGACTGAGCTGGCTGAACTCGGACGAGGAGAAAATAGTGCTTAGTTTACAGTTATTGCACGTACGTGTGTGTGTGTGTGTGTGTGTGCGTGCGTGCGGGTGTGGGTGGGGGGGGATGTGTGCATAAAAGACATCTCTGAAAGTGTCGGTGTCACACACAGAGTTCATACGCAGTGTGTCACAACGCTGACCACTGTCTCTGGAACAGAGTGACCGCTGAGCAGCAGGGCGGTGAGGGCGGGGTCTGTAAAGTGAGACGGGGCAAGCGAGGGAGAGGGAGTTGGCAGCGTGTCAGCAAACCGTGCCTCTCTCTCTCTCTCTCTCTCTCTCCCCCTCTCCATGCTGAGCAGTGCAGAGCTGACGCACTGAGTCAGCCGGAGAAGGCTGAGTGGGGAGGAGAGAGGATGGAGGGGGACGCTGCTTGTTTTGAAGAGCTCAGGCTGCCCCGCTCTGGCCCTCCGCTTGTGCTTGTGCGCCTTCATCCTGAGACGCGGGACGGGGGCTCCCCGGTTTTCCCCTCTGCGTGCGTGTGAGTGAGTGAGAGGCGAGCCACTGCATTGTCCGTCCGTCCGTCTGTCTGCCTGCCGGCGGAGTCGGCCCTCTTCTCTGCGGCGGTGGCGCGCCGATGCTCTGCCGACGGCTCAAGGTGACTCTGCGTACAGGCTCGAGAGGCCCCGGAGCCACACCGCAAGCCTCCCCCCCCCTCCCTGGCCACAGGGGCCACGTCTTGGGGAGCGCAGGAGTAGCTGGAGGATGTGAGGGCCCCGGCAGGCCCTGAAAAAGCCCTGCTCCAAGGTCTCGGCCCCCCAGAGGGGCAGGACATGGGCTCAGCCCTGCCAGAGGAGGAGACAGCGCCCGCTTCCCGCAGAGACATGGAGAGCTACTACAGCCTTCTGCAGGCTGGGTCTCAGCTGGAGAGCACACTGCAGCGTGAGTACACACACACACACACACACCTGTGTGTCTCTATACCTCGTTCTCACATACACACAAACACACACACCTACCTCTGTCTGTCTCTATACCTCTCTCACACACCTGTGTGTCTCTATACCTCGTTCTCACATACACACACACACACACACGTACCTCTGTCTGTCTCTATACCTCTCTCACACACCCGTGTGTCTCTGTACCTCGTTCTCACATACACACAAACACACACACGTACCTCTGTCTGTCTCTATACCTCTCTCACACACCTGTGTGTCTCTATACCTCTCTCACACACACAACTGTGTGTCTACACCTCGCCTCTATACCTTTATATGACCTTTCTCTGTCTCCCTCTGCAACACACACACACACCTACCTGTCTTTCTCTCTCTCTCTCTTTCATACACACACACACACACACACCTGCCTCCCTCTCATTCACACATACATAGACCTGTCTCCCTCTCCCGCCCTTCCTCACACACACCAAAAACAAAAACTCATCTCCCTCTTTCCCCCTCGAACACACCACACGTTTACACACTTAATAAAGCTCATCATAACCCAACTGCTGGGTATCTAACTGCATATTTCTCCCCCATGCCCACAGCTACCATTACACAAACTAGCCTAGTGCTCTGGCACAGCGTTTACTGGAAGGATTATGTGAACTACTTTTCACCTCTGCTAGTAATAGTGATCAACACTGCCCCAAATAATGATGTGCAGTAGCTCATTGCTACATCGTTTCTATAAATATGGATGAAATAGGGAAAAGTGACAGGCCATGCTCTATCACAGGAGCGTTAAGGTGGGACAAGTTGTAGTTCAGTGCGTGAGTCCATGAACCCCCCCTTTCTTTCCATCCATGCAATATTGTTATGCAAGCAGAAGCATGTGGCAGCTGTCTGGACTGGATTGGCGACTCAGTGCTGTGGCATTTATGACTGAATTCTGCTTGATACCGAACTTGTGTGTTTACCGCCGGGACTCTGGTTGCCGGGAGGTTGCCGTGCACTTTGCTCGAGCACCTCCTCTACCTGAGCTAAATGTAACAGCTAGGTGTTTTGCAAAGTTTGGCGAGGCGTTTTTGGCAGCATATTCCTGTTGTGGTTGTTGATTGATCTTGTGCCATTTTATTTTGCCTATTCTGTTCTAATGTGGCTGCTTGTGTTGTTGTTCTCTCTCTCTCTCTCTATCTCGCTCGCTCTGTTTTTTAAAAGGGAACAGGGACATTGGAGATGGGGCTGCTGTCTCTGTTCTATTTTTACCTGGTGGCGCTGTGTGTGTGTGTGTGTGTTCAGGGTACAAATGTAACGTGATCCAGACATGTGCTTCCTGGCCCCGGCCCAGGTTCTGCTTACCCTGGGTGGTGATACGCTCTATTGTGATCCAGTATTATCCCGTGTGAATGCAGAGATACTGCGATGAGTCCAACTCTCTCCAAACTTGCCGAGCTCAGCCTCGCAGCCTGCACCTGGGGAGATACCCACTGATTAAAGATAGGTCTTGCCCTTCAAGTCACTTTGAAAAAGCCCATGTGACAGAGCCATGTTTCTTGAATTATTTCTGGCATTAGCTACCATCACAGATTCAGATAGTCTAACCAGATAATCAGCTATGTAACACTGAAAGTTCTCTCTACTGTATATATACACCGATCAGCCACAACATTAAAACCACATGCCTAATATTGTGTAGGTCCCCCTCGTGCCACCAAAATAGCTCTGACCCGTCGAGGCATGGACTCCACAAGACCTCTGAAGGTGTCCTGTGGTATCTGGCACCAAGACGTTAGCAGCAGATCCTTTAAGTCCTGTAAGTTGCAAGGTGATGCCTCCATGGATCGGACTTGTTGGTCCAGCACATCCCACAGATGCTTGATCGGATTGAGATCTGGGGAATTTGGAGGCCAAGTCAACACCTTGAACTCTTTGTCATGTTCCTCAAACCATTCCTGAACAATTTTTGCAGTGTGGCAGGGAGCATTATCCTGTTGAAAGAGGCCACTGCCATCAGGGAATACTGTTGCCACGAAGGGGTGTACTTGGTCTGCAACAATGTTTAGGTAGGTGGTACGTGTCAAAGTAACATCCACATGAATGCCGGGACCCAAGGTTTCCCAGCAGAACATTGCCCAGAGCATCACACTGCCTCTGCCAGCTTGCCTTCTTCCCATATTGCATCCTGGTGCCATCTCTTCCCCAGGTAAACGACGCACACGCACTCAGCCATCCACATGTCGCCGGTTGTCCTTCCTTGGACCACTTTTGGTAGGTACTAACCACTGCATACCGGGAACACCCCACAAGACCTGCCGTTTTGGAGGTGCTCTGACCCAGTCGTCTACGCATCACAATTTTGCATTTTTCCTGCTTCCAACACATCAACTTCAAGAACTGACTGTTCACTTCTTGACAGGTGCCATTGTAACGAGATGATCAATGTTATTCACTTCACCTGTCAGTGGTTTTAATGTTGTGGCTTATCGGTGTATATAGATACTATATCATCATTAGATGCGACACAGGTGAATAACCCGTCATAATCCGACTTCATCTTGTAAATCGCTCTGGATAAGAGCGTCTGCTAAATGATTAAAATGTCAAATGTAAATGTAAATAACCCGCAAGCAGGCAGAGATTAATTCAATTCAAAACTGGAAACGTTATTTCAAGCACAACATGACCAGTCATGGTCAAATCAACCTTGTTACCATCAACAATTAATGCTGAACATAATCTGAAGGGAAATCAACTAAAATACTGCAAATATATATGTGACAAATTACATGACATGTAGCTATGCGTATTGGATGTCCCCAGGTGTTCATTGGAAATAAATAGAATGACTATGTACAAGCAATTTAGCACGGTGGCTAGCTAACGCTAGCCATACTTTGGGACGCATAACTATTTACTACAGTATTAAGCTAGCTAGCTATTTGGTTAGCTAGCTAGCAAATCCCTTGATTCGGATTCATATAACCTTAAATGCCAGCTTGTCAGGTGGCAAGCTAGATGAACTGACACTGGGCTATCCATGCTATCTTGCTTACTTGCTACGCTAGACAAATGTAGACAAAAAATCGGAACTGGGCATCAAGGCCTGCAGTGTAAACGTAGCCTTAATGTATTGGTATCACAGACATTCAACGTGGATATCCAGCCTAGATAACTCAAGTACCTTTTTCACATTGAAGTCAGCCTTATTGAACCATTATGTTAAATCCACTTATTTCAATAAAAAAACGTTTAACTGATTTTTCTATTGGTGTCAATGGGCAATGCCCTCCACAAGATGGCGATAGCATTTCACAGTATAGTGTTCTATATCTCTACTACCATTGAAGCTGAAACATTCCAATTTGATGCATCTGAAAATACATCAAGGGGCCTGACCAAGGACAATACTGTGAGAATAGATGTTCTGTACTATATTATAGTACCAGAAACTCCTGTTACCACCAGGAACTTCCTGTAGTTGAAAAGCAGAGGTTGGAAGAAATGCCGTTGCTGAGTATCTGGTGAATCTAAAGAATTTCAGACATCCCACCTCTCATGGAAGCTGCGGGAGTCTCCCGGAATTTGGCATCAGCTCCCTGATCAGAGGTCAGAAATGTCCTGCAAATCTCCACTACAGAAGGATATTTCTGACCTCTCGCGGGTGTCAGGGAGCTGATGCCAAATTCCAGAGCTTCCGTGAGAGGTGCGATGCCTGGAATCTCTGCTGGACTTTGACCCTCTCCATCCACTTTTCTTGGCTGAGCTTTTCCTCAATGAGATCATGATCTTTGTTTTAGCCAGCAATGGGATTTCTGGCATGCTGGCTTTGGTCCTGAACTGAACCACAACCACAAGCAAACAAGTCACTTCTATTCCTGTTGTTTAATTGGTCAGAGAAAGCATACGTTCTTCAGTGAGGTGAACTGACCCTGTCCGCAATGTTTACGCCAAAGTTTCAGAATTTTACTTCAGCGCTGATGGAAACCCTGAGCAAATGAGCGAGGCACTCACGGTCATGCCTGATGTGCTTTTGACTGAGAGAGAGAGATGAAGCCAGGTGAAAATTTTGGGGAAGGTGAGAGTGTGTGCGTATTCAGGCAGTACTGTGTGTAATGTGTGTCTCGGCCAGCAGGCTCTGGAATATTCACAGTACCGCAGAGCCCACATCTGTGTGTGGACACACAAACACACACACTTTCTTACACATTCTCACACTCACACACACACACTCTCATATGCCTGCACAGCCTTTTCCCAGTATCTGGCGAGAAAGACTACAGCAGTACATTTGTATTTTGATGCTTGGGACAATTGGCTTATCCACTTCTTCCACATAGTTCAGTATTAGGAAATTGACCATTATATGACATTATTTATTTATTATAGATCCCCTCTGATGCTTAGCCTCCTTGATGGTTTTAAACATAATAAATGATGAAAAACATAAACTATAATATAATATTATACAGTACTGCAATTACTAAAACCGTGATGTCAGCTTCTTTCAGCCACAATAATTAAATGTGATTCCATTTTTTCAAACGCAAATGGTTAAATGTGGAATTTATGTTCCTTTTACAAAAATCCCGAATGCTAATCCCCCTACATATGCTCCCTCAGTCATTCTGGTGGCTCAGGATTATCTTTCTGCAGAGTCTAATAATTTCACCTGTGTGTGAGTCTTAGGAAAGCCCGCCCTGTTTAAAGAAAAGAGTTTCAGAGATTTATCATGTTTTACATGTAAAAATGTGAGAACAAGGATAAAACAAGCGGTCAAAAAGTTTCCGTTTTCCATTTGTGTCCAATTTTTGTCTTGTCTTTTTGGATGTTTGGCTTCTTACATTCTGTAATTCTCTCCCATAGCAACACAGGGACAAGAAGGGGAAAAGGAATAAATGCCACCTGAAGAAATTGTATATGTACCACTCTTGTTGAATGCTACATATGAGTGATTGGAAGGTCATGGGGCTGTCTCCACCCCTCACTTGGTTCAGCCTGTGATTGGTTGGAATGACAATATGTGTAATGTAGCATGTAATGTGGTAATATGAGGACTGGCATTGGGGTCTAGCTCAGGTCTGGAAGGATGACAGATTTTGTGCTTCTGTTAAAAGCTTCTGTAAGACATCCCCACACCTCTGATTTTTCTGTCTCTTTCTTCTAATTTTTCAGCTCAGTACACAGTGGCTTATTGACCTGGCTCAACAGGCCTCCATTTGTCAGATGCTACTGTGGCAGCTTTCAGTGCTTCACAGCTCGTTAAACTAATGATCTCACCACAGAAAAGAGGAGTTTGTTTGTGTGTGTACGCACTCATGGATGCATTTGTATCCGTCTATACCAGGGGTCGGCAACCCGTAACACTCAAAGAGCCATTTGGACCCGGTTTCACGGAAAAGAAAACACTGGGAGCCGCATTTTCTGACGGGGGTGCTCAACGCGAAAAAAAGGTGCGACCAGTTCATTTATTTCGCGGACCGGGGGTGCAACGCGAAAATAATTCTTGCGCCCCTCGGATTTTCTGTCGGGGGTGCTACGCCAAAAAAGTTTGCGCCCAATTTTGCGCCCGATTCAATTGGATACTTTTTTATTTATTTTCCCAAACCACGCGGAGCCGCAACATAAGGCTGAAAGAGCCGGATCCGCAGGTTGCCGACCCCTGGTCTATACCATCAAACACTCTTGTGGCCTACTCTGATACTTACTGATAATAAGACACATGTATAGTAATTACATATTTTTGACTGATGCCTGGAAACCATTACTATACGTTGCCTATAAATTTTTGCACACACTTTGAAAGTCGCTTTAGCTAAGAGTGTTAGCTAAATGACTAAAGGTGTTAGGTGTGAAGTAAGGGTAAGGGAACACTTTATATCTGTAAATCCTATAAAGTAGGGGTTGTTACTTCACCCAACAGTCAATCTAACACCCTCGAACCCAATACCCTGAACCCTGAAGCCCTTTATCATGTTTCACCAACAGGCCCCAGCCAGAAGTCCTCCATTTCCCAGCCCTAGCCAGTGACCGGTCAGCTCATGCAATATTAATGCATGATCGACAGAGCTCATTAACTGAGTGATGACTGGCAGCCAGGCACGCCTTACCACCACTGGGTCGGAAAGTAAACTCTAGCCTCACACATGATTTGCACCTGTTTGAGCTCCTATTTATTTTTAATGTGCAGCATTCATTATGCAGGAGGCACAGGAGATCATGATGACTGCATTTAGTTGAATGGTTAAAAGCACTAGCAGGTTGAATGTGAAAATGTGTTTGCCAGTAGCATACCGTAGCATCTAGCCTACAACTGGGCCTTCTTACCTTTAACCCAATGCATTTTACATTTAGCAGATGCTCTTATCCAGAGCAACTTACAAGATGTGTATGAATACATGATAGGAACAATCATAGTTCACGCAAGAGATCAGTGCAGTAATACAGCAATATACATCATTGTAGGCAGCTGCATACCATACCTGTAATACTGGGAAGGAAGGTTAGTTATTATTTTTATTTTTTTAATTACGAGTAAGCAGGGATACATATAAAAAAGGTGTTGGACAAGTAGGCAGTGGTGACGACAATTGGGTAGATGTACAGAATTCAGTGGTAGTTGAGTCTCTTGTGGAAGATCGCAAGAGATTCCACAGTCCTGACCGATTGCGGAAGGTCATTCCACCAGCGAGGGGTCAGGACAGAGAAGTGGCAAGACCGCGAGGAGCGGCTGCCATCCGCCCGGAGGGATGGGACAATCAGTTTGCCAGAGGAGGCTGAGCGGAGGGGGTGGCTGCGGTGTAGGATGTAATGAGTGTCTGGAGATAAGGGGGAGCAGTTCCTCTAGCCCAGGGGTGGGCAATCTTACCCTGTGTGGGCCGGTGTGGGTGCAGGCTTTTGTTCCAGCCGAGCAGTAGCTCACCTGATTTGACTAATCAGCTAATCAAAGTCTTCAATCAGGGCTTTGATTAGTGAAATTAGGTGTGTCACTGTTCAGTTGGAAAACAAAAGCCTGCACCCACACCGCCCTCACAGGGTAAGATTACCCACCCCTGCTCTAGCCGCTTGAAAAGCAAGCACCAGTGATTTGAATCTGATGCGTGCTGCGATGGGGAGCCAGTGCAGAGAGGAGAGTAGAGGGGTGACGTGGGTGAACTTAGGTTGATTGAACACTAGACGTGTGGCAGCATTTTGGACCAGTTACAGTGGCTTGATTTCACAGGCCGGTAGGCCTGCCAGCAAGGAATTGCAGTAGTCCAGACGTGAGATCATTACCCTCCAATGATTGCCCTCAACCTGTTTCCGTTTACAGTCCTTGATTATCAATCAAGCAATCAGAAGATACAACGAGAGACATAATTAAGAGAACGCTTTGTGATTACTTACCTCTGGAAAGAATATTCAATGAAGTAGCAATGAAGTAAATGGAAAGGTAAGGTTAATGAAGATTACCCGGTTCTAGATCCCCAAGTACGCTACTGGTGTTTGAAAAGCAGAACTCATTTACCAAAATCACATCTCAGATTCAGTTCCAGCCCAAGCATCAATCTCGGATGCGTTTGAAAATGGAAAGCCTTACGAAACAAATCTCAAAGGCACAACGGTGAAAGAAACAGTAGGACAGCTGTGTTCATTCAGTAATGCGATTAATAAGTTCAACAGAACAGTTGAATCATTTTTTTCAACATTTCAGTAGGCTAAACTAATATGTGGGGAAATGGTTTTGTTTGGGTTCCCTTAAATCACTTATTATAATGCATATTCTATGATGTCTGGAACACATATATCAATAATCAATTCTAATTGCATGGATGAAAATAATAACACTATACTTTGTCCTTTCAAATAACGTGTTTGTTTCAGTTTTCGTAACACAAACCTAACTCGTAGAATCACGCAAACCTGACAATAATACGAAACTCTACATATTACTCTTAGACAGTGCTTAATTTGTAAAATAAGAGATGCCTGGGCTCAACTCGCCTCCCCCAACCACACGCCCCCCGCGGAGGAAAAAGGGTAAACTTTTCCTATCTCTGCGTCGCTGCATTTCTGTCGTGCGTGCGTGTGCGTGTATCTATTTACATATTATGATTGGCTTGCGGCCTCGCGCACCTACTCTTGTAATGTTCACTGGACGTAAACGTTGTTTAAAATACGCTTGTTGTCGCACTTTAGATATTTATGAGCCCCGGGGCTCTGATTCTGAGTAAGACATTTGCTGGGCGCAAAATCGGATTCTTGGCATTTGCCGGGGCTGTGCCCTAGCTAGCCCAGGCACAAATTAAGCACTGCTCTTAGAATAATAGCCTACCAATAATCGAAGTGAAGCTAAAAAACATGGCCGTTGTGTCTGACCCTAAATTTAGCGTGACGATTTTGTGATGATTGCGCTTGACAAATCAATGATATGCAGTATTGTTATCTCCACCCTTAGGTTTCTGTTTGGCTTGGTAGTAGCTAAATTCAGCACGGGTACGTTCGGTACGGGTCACTTGGCGGTGGAAAAAGCGACAAAACGTGGGAGCACGGATTGGTAATTGTTAGGTCGTGTATCAAAGGAGGCGTTGAGGAGGCAAATTCTAAGACCCAATAATTCTTAACTCAGAATTTATTCGAGACAAGTAGAAAGTAACATGAATCAAAAACAGACAAACACAAAACTCCATCGAGCTCTTCAGCTCTCTCCCCGCGGTCCGTAACCCCGCTCCTCCTCCAACTTCTTCTCTAAGTCCGAAATCAGGTCTCTGCTGATTGGCTGACGTTTTCCCAGGTCCTCCAATCTAAGCCACTTACGTCAGCCTGACTTTTTATCAGGAAGACTGTCCAACCTACATCATCTGTTTAAGCCACTTACGTCAGCCTGACTTCCTATCAGCCTTATCAGAAACCGTTGCAAGAACTCAAAACAAATAATAGGCGCCAAGACTAGTTTTGCAGGTCAGAATAAGAACATACTAATAAAATCCCACAATTCCCTCCTTTGCTCACATTCATGGGAGCAACACAATTAAAGAGAGCAATTTGAGCTCCAGAAACAAAAGTTTCCCCATACTGTCTCAACATTATATAAGCCTCTTTTGCTGGAGGTGCGGGACTTGTATGCACTAACAGCAGGTTACATACTGGCCTTTGGTTAGAATCAACCCTCTGGCTGGTCTTTTCGGCTCTTGAACCCCGCCGGCGTGTGCCTACTCAGTCCAACCTTTGGGCATGCTAATTTTACACAAAATTATCAATTTAGGCCTTTTAAGCATTCTAGCACAGCAAAGCAATGTCACCCCGAAGGCTCTACTCAGCCACTGGGAAAAACCTCTTTGGGTTAAAAGCCACACTGTCCAAGCTTGGCAGTGCTGCCAGTGGGAGTGTTTAGAGGAGCACTCAGCATCCGCTCTGAGCGAAACCAACCGGGTGTCTAAACAGCGAACCAGACCCCGCGTTTTACAATTTATCAGCATTGGCATCTGGGATGCTACTATCAAGGGGCTTGGTCTAGCACATGAGCCATTAAGCGAAGCATCAGATCACATGGTTATTTCAACCTTTCAATATTAGAGATGGATTATACACTTAGTATAGAGTGAATATAAAATAGGTGTAAAAATAAGTATAAAGTTACTTCTTAGTGAATGTTAACAATAGAAGTGGAAAACATTAGAGTAATGCGACACCATACTTTCATTTCCTTTTTGTTTTCTTAGGAACATTCATATAGACAGACAAACAAACAAACGAACAACAGATAGACAACATTCATCTACTCCTCTTCCCACTGGTCAGACATCAGGTCAGGGTATGGGTCGACTCCGAACTCGTTGGAGTAGTACCATGCTGCAACCTTTGGATCGGCGCGAAGTTCCCTGGCCAGGTTGTTCTGTTCTGGGCGGAATATCTCGGCCCAGTCCCAGCATCGCCATCCTGCTCCTGGCTCCTTCCCGTATCTGCAGTATGGATTTCCAATGGGGCAGTTCTCCGTGTAGGGTCCTGGCGGCTCCACCCAGGCTTTCTCCATCTCCCCAATTATCTGTGGACACAAATCTCAGCCGCCGCACTAGGCGTGCAACTTTGCCACTCAAAATCATTAGGGGCTAAGGTGGTAATACTAAGAGCGGGAAAGATAGACAGTGCCCGGGGGACCCCGATTTCTCCAATGATCCCTCTCCCAACAGTACACACTTGTATTTTGGGGGCATGTCATCTCTGGCAGTCATGGCTCTATCAATTGTTTTAGTTACCAATGTTCGGAGGCATGGTATACAACGCCTCCTAGTTATGTTCATCGTTGTACGTTGTAGTGAATCATGTTTATCCTATTCACATTTTTGTTGACTGTTACCGGAAAAATAGCTGACCATAGGGGAAACTCTCAAAGCCGGCCGCTACTTCTCTACAAGTTTGTATTCCGCTGTTTTTGTTAATCTCAGAGTTGGTCGAGCTCCTGTGCATATCAGACAATCTTGCTGCCCTGCTTGGTTAGCAAGTTGTTCCACCTGTTCTATCCATGCATTGCTGTCTATGAACCCGGTTTCTAACGCCAGTCTAGTTTTGTAGGTTATCTTTTCTGTATCTAGTTTAATTACGGTATCTGGGGCTGACGTGGGTTTTCCAATCGAAGGCGGTCTGGGTGTACTTGTTGGGTGGTGTTAATAAGATCTATTCTGATTAAACCCATTGGATCCTTGCCCGATACGTCTACTCCCAAAACTACATAAAACGTGTTCCTGTTTTTTTGGGATTGCGCCGCTCACGCGCTTCCACTGCGCACCGTGACAAGTTTTCGGGTCATACCCTACCATTGGCCATGGATTAGTAATTCCCTGTTTGGTTGTCAGAACGATAGGGTTAACCCCTGACCTGTCAGTCGAAATCAACTCACTTCTCTTCAGTCTTATGGCGTTCTGTATTTTCCCCATTTATCATTTCCCAGAGTTACATGTTTCCCATAATTTGAACTGGTGGTCCAAAATACATCTGACCATGCACTGCACCATGATCCCGGGATGGGGTAACCCCATCTGAACTGACATCCATACACATCGTACCCTGTCCATGAGGCTTGCTTGCCTCCACAGTTTTTTACTTTACATAAGTCGAATTTGGAAGGTATTATCTTTATTCATGTCGGCTTTTATAATCACCTTTGCACCGCACGGATCTACATTGTCTGCGCCTTCAAGTTCTCTCATAGTTCAATACACATGTAAGCATCAATTTTATCATTCCTCGTCCTCCTGATCTGGGTTATCTGGTGTCCACTTCGTGTAGTTCTTTTAATCTGTTCCTGGTTTGTGTGAGCGTGCGTGTGGGTGCGACTGTTTTGGAACAGTGTCCGTAGTGGTGCCAAACCGTATCTCCCTCCTTTGGACCCGAACAGCTCTGTCCGAGCTTCAATCACCTGGTACGGTCCCGTCCAGGGTGATTCTATCTCCAAATTGCGGTAGGTGATAGTCTTTTCCCATCTAGGTATTATTTCTCTACAAATTATTATTATTTTTATTTATTTATTTTTTTTCCCACAGTTGTGCATCAATTTTTGAGGTAGGGTATGCTTCTACCCAACCTGAGAATGGGTCAATCATTACTAAACAGCTCTTTTTCCCCTCACTTGCTGTGAGGTGGATGAAATCCATCATCCAAGATTCAAATAGTTTTTAATTGTATAACGTTTGTTTATCATATCTACCCTCCCTCCTCTTGAGACATGGCATATGCCATGACTCAACTCTGCAGCTATGGGCCAGTTTCGTTCTCAGTACATTTTGATTCGCTTTTATCTGGTCACTCGCTTGTTGCATGTCTCTCAAGAGAGTGTCTGCAGCTGCTTCTTTTGCAGCAAGTCTGCGAATGCATTCCCCAGGGACACCTCATCTGTTCCTTTCGTATGTGTTGCACAGTTACCTCTCGTCAGTGATTTGGGTTTCTAAAATGTCACATCAGTTCCAGTATCAATGGTGCATGTGTTATTGGTTTCGCTTTGAAGTCATTCTTTTTTCAGGATCCCACTTTGAATGTTACTTCTGCGTCATGAATGGGTGTGTCCATTAACCCAGGGTGTGCTGCCACAGACCTAGATGTTTCAGCTACACAATCGTGAGGATCTCCCACTTCAGCAGTTGTCAGCAAGGTCGCCGGATTAAGTGTGGTGCATTTTACAATTGTTAGATTTAGGCCACTTAGTAGAGTCGCCATACAGCTCAGCTGTCTTGCTGGTGACAAGAATGTATATTTTGTTTGCAGTAGTAATACAGAAACTACATGTGGTATCTGACTATTGGTTGGTATAACACTATGGTTTGTGAGGCTTTTACTGCTAATGCTGCTGCTTCTACAGCTTGTAAACAGCATGGCAGTCCTCTTGCTATCCAGTTCTGTGGAGGATTGGTCCACTCCAAACTTGGCTTCGTTGACTTCAGGAGTCCATTTGATTGGATCTCGAGCCTCCGTTGGTTCGCTGTAAATACAATCTAACAGTGGCTGCATCAATTGTGCATAATTACACATCCAGGTTCGGCAGAAATTTATCATTCATAAAAATAAAAATAAAAATATCATGTTTTTATTTTATTTTAGGCTTTGGGGGCTGCAGTATCAGGATGCAGGTTTTCCTAACCCAAGAACCCACATCTCCATTCACATTCGGTCATTTTTCGATAATGAAATATGCCACTTCCTGATTTGTCCAAATAATCATTTCTGCTCTTCACTCAAGTTTACTAGAATTCCAGTCAATTTCAGTCAACTATACATGGTGCCTAAACATCTCGTTTTGTTTATTTGCGGCATGTTCCAGAAACACTCATATTCAAAATGTCTTATGTCTAAAAGTCAGGGGTAAGATTTCGCTGGGGCTATCTGCTCGGACGGAATAAATTCACACAGTTGTGCATGACTGGCAGTATATCAATTCACATGTGTAATCCCAATTTATCAATTGTATAGAATTCCCAAAACTATTTCCAATAGTACCTATACAAGTGACGTGACTGACACCCCATTAGTATTCTATCACATTCAATAGTAATTTTTTGTTACTTTTGAGCCATTATCATTTCGTTTTTATTTTGCACACAGTCTAACATTTTTACGTAATCACAGCGTCCTCGGAAAAGAATAGTTTCTTGCCCCTGGTTTAGGAAGTTCAATCTCCCTCCACCTGACACCACTGTTGTTTTAATGCATAGCGCACGCACCTTTATTTTTTATATAATATAATATTATTATATATAATACTTGATTCCATATTTATTTTGCTTTGCTTTATCAGCTTTCTCCCTAATTGCATTCACAATCTTGCCACATTGCGGGACCTTCAACTTCCCAAACTTTTCTTTCCACATGCTCAACCCAATCTCCTGCCCCCTCCCTCCTTTTATGATTTTATTCCATATAGTCATAAAACATTTATCAAATACTTACCCTCGAGCGGTAAGTGTCACATACAATTACTCCGCCCAAATCCTCCTAAACTTCCTCCAGTCTGTACACTAGGGAACAGCTCCATGAGCGGGTCTATTCTTTTACACATTAATTGTCCAGAAAACAGTCTCACCCTTTATCTCAGTTCAGGATGGTGTCATCCACCACAGACTCCTCAGTTTCCAATGTGGGGCTTCCATCAACTTCTACGAGAATAGAAGGGGTGGGTTACCCAAACCAAGTATGATGGTTCAGTGCACTGTTGCATTGGAATTGCTGCGGACCCAGCTGGTGGACGTTTATCATCTTATTAATTTAAAACTGGTTGTTTAAACCCTTGCTATTCAAAGGAAGCGAGACTGTGATCTTAAATTTGGAGGTTTTATAATTGCTTCGCATGAAGAACATCAGAGTATTTGAATAGTAATAATAATAATACATCTCTCTCCCTTGAGATCCCTTTTGGCTGTAGGAATTTCACCCATTGCCCCTGAATGAAACCTTATTTATTTAGCTTATTTATTTAGCCCCAAACACACGTTTTATCTTCCCAGTATCTGTGTTTCAATACAGGGGTTCCTCCTGTCCCCAATACTCATATTCCTGTACTGGTGCTTTACTGGTGGCCCTTGTGGCCTGGGGCCTGCTGTCCACACTGGTGTTCTAGGTGGGCCCCCTTGCGGCCTTCCCATAGCTCCCCTGCCTATTTACTTCAGAAACACCAATCACCAAAATCAAAAGGAATAGGAACCATCATAGGGGAATGTGTGCTGTGTGGCATGTTTTGACAAATCCAATAATTTATACAGCACAATAATCAAACTCATTCTCAGGGAACTGACCTTGACGTTTCCTGCTCTCCAACCCAAACATCTTAATGTTTCTCATTCCTCCACATGAGTTGTCTCCCACTTCTAGCAACACTCGCTTATCTCTTCCTGAATGGTACACCGTATCCAGACAATGTTTGACCCGTTAGTGGAAGCATAAACAACTCATTCAGCAAGCTGGAAACGACCGGTCGAAAGGCCTAATTAAAATTTTCCCTCACACTCCTCAGTTTTGTTACTAATGTAACAACTTAAGGAAAAATGTCATCAGGCAACTGGAATGGGTAGCTACCTTTAAAAATTATTACGCGAGAGTGTTACCTTATTGTTCCCATTCTCTCTCTCCTTTCATTCACTGACCATTCACTCTGCCACGGAACTTTCAAACATAGGTGTATGCTAGCGAACTATTGTCCTCAACACGCTAAAAACAGTATTCCTAGAATATCTAATTGAAGGGACGAAGTAATTAAAACATGGGAAAGGTTGTACTTAAATTCCAGAGACCAGGGAAACAGATAACAAATCAAACCCGCTGCAAGATTACGCATTCGAGTAAGAATGCTTGAAAGTACACTGAAATGGAAAAACCGAAGCTCATACACGCTCCCGAACAGTAGCGAAATATCAGGACAAAAATATAGAAACCCGTAATTATAAGACTACCCGCAAATTATAAGACTGCCCCGAAAGGTTGAAACTGAATGGTCTTTAAAGAATCTAACTTGCCAATGCCCCAAACTACAAATGAAACGCTATCGGCGCACTAAACTGAAATTATGATGGAGGTGAGATAAAATAACTAACAGACTAAACCTGAAACAAGGAAAATTTCCCAATAAAGTGCTGAACTTCGTAAACTAAACTATTAAGAACATCTGTCGAATAAGGACCTTTAAAATAGAAGCAGAGGAAAGGTTATAACAAAGAGCTGGAAAATGAATTAGATTGGGAAATCTAGGAAATGTATATGCTTACACATATCAATAGCCTACGTTTGATTATTATAATTTTTTAAAAGAAATCTACACGAGCGAATGACTCGCTGTGGTACCAAACTGTACCGAAACGGTGCCTCATAGCACTTAGAATGAACATCAGGATGTAATAGCCCAATTCAATAACTCCAATATAAGGAAAATGGTTTATTAAAACCCAAGAGCAAACATAAAAATGTTGGAAAGTGCCCCTAATTGTAAAGAATTGACGCTGAAAAATGTTTCACTGGTGCCCTTGGAAACAATCTCTTCCTGCTCACTCCTCTTTGCCCCTCCTTTTTAAATTCAGTTTCTGCTGTTTTGTTTGCCCTTGGTTGAAACTGAATGGTCTTTAAAGAAAGTCTGCTGAATAAAGACCTTTAAAACATTCCCGAAGCGGTGTTCCGACTCCTTATTTTTCTATATAATATACGCCATTTAGCAGACGCTTTCCTCCAACTGTACATAAGCAATGTATTTTGTTTCTCACACTTTGTCTCATATTGACATAATTCGGTACAAACTCTCGCAACGGATAACTTCCCACTTTGTCTTCTCCCCTACTCTAAATTCTGTATGTATTCAAACAGAGTGTCCCTTCAATCACTTAGCGTTTTGTTGCAACACATGAAACACAATCAACACATCATTTTTCATGCTCTTATATCTACATTTCTAAATTAAGACTTGTCGACATTAAGTCCCCATATATTGTAGTATGGCCAGGAATGCGTGCGTGTTTACTTTCTTTATTGGGAAACAGGGGTGAGCCTATTATGTCATTTACTCATTAACTTTATCCGTTATATATGTCCCCTATTTCGGGCTCATGCAACTATAAATATGTCCCTTATTTCGGGCTCATTCGACTATAAATCGGGGCTCATTCGCCACAGCCCTTATGGACCCGTGGTCTCGACAAGTCTTATTGTATTATTAACGTAAACTATATACTTATAATAACAATATTACAATTCCACTTTCCAAAAATCACCCTTATCTGTAATACTGAAGGCTGTCTAACATTTAGCAAGTATCTCATACATCGCGTGCGCTATTTTACAAGACAAAATGACTTACACCTGTACAGCAACTTCGCGATTGCGAAGACATTTATAGAAAAGATCACAAATGCAAACAAGCACTTGCACATGATACCAGATCTCGTAAAGCACATGAAGACCCCATTTAACCCTTTGAATATTCGCAGGCGCCATTTGAGCTCACAACACACTCCTCACAAATTGCCGGGATATTCCTACGTTTTGACCTATTTTGGACTGCCTTTTTGCCAGTCCTAATTTATTTATTTGAATCTAGACATACAAACTTCAATGATTTCCCTTTTGCCAATCCTAATTTTGTATTTTAAACAAGACACACGAACCACAATAATTTCCCAAATTGCCAATGTCAATAATCCTTTCAGCGTCGTGTATATAAGAAAAAACCCCACAGTTTCAACACCAGAATTGTCGCAAGGACCAGGTACAAACCCGTTAAACCTCACTTCAATTTACAGTATTGTGTGTTTTCACTGGGTGTGCATCGTATCAACACATCAACACTTCTAGTGCTTGAAATGGCCCCTTACCACAGAAGTGGATTTGCAGTTTTGTCAGCTGACAGAAATGAAAAACAAAAACGGGGAAAGATATGCAGAGAGACAACTGCTAAACTAATAGTTTATCCTGACCCGTTGTTAATTAACAGGTCAGGTGATACCGGTACCTGTGGGTCTCCCCCCACTAATTCAAACCACTTATCTTTACTTTACGGCTTGCCTCTCGCTCACAAATGTTCTGCCTTGAATCAACTGGCTGCGCGCAGTTCCAATTAACTCGCAAACTACTTGTTTCAGAGTTTGAGACCGCCCGCAAGTACACCTTTACAAAACGGCTTGCCTATCGGCTGAATGTACACTTTACAAGACGGCTTGCCTCTCGCTCATAAAGAGTTTGAGATCGGCTGAATGTACACTTTACAAGACGGCTTGCCTCTCGCTCATAAAGAGTTTGAGATCGGCTGAATGTACACTTTACAAGACGGCTTGCCTCTCGCTCATAAAGAGTTTGAGATCGGCTGAATGTACACTTTACAAGACGGCTTATCGCCCGTGAACGTCTCCCTAATTATTTAAACTAATATTGTGTCTCTGCATATCATTGCGTTACAATCTATTTGTCTCTCTTAATATAACAAACAATTCCCTAAATTTAGACCTTCTCATCCAACAGTCTGACACTTCACTCTAGACTAATGCAGAATTTTATGAAAAAGGTTTCTGCTTACCTTGTCAGATTGGCGCCGGTAAGTGTCGGACTTATCAGTGATTAGGTATGCTTGCCATTCCACCGTTGCCATTGCGCCCCTCGCTCCATCACGTCGGGGTCACCAAATTGTTAGGTCGTGTATCAAAGGAGGCGTTGAGGAGGCAAATTCTAAGACCCAATAATTCTTAACTCAGAATTTATTCGAGACAAGTAGAAAGTAACATGAATCAAAAACAGACAAACACAAAACTCTCCATCGAGCTCTTCAGCTCTCTCCCCGCGGTCCGTAACCCCCGCTCCTCCTCCAACTTCTTCTCTAAGTCCGAAATCAGGTCTCTGCTGATTGGCTGACGTTTTCCCAGGTCCTCCAATCGCAAGCCACTTACGTCAGCCTGACTTTTTATCAGGAAGACTGTCCAACCTACATCATCTGTTTAAGCCACTTACGTCAGCCTGACTTCCTATCAGCCTTATCAGAAACCGTTGCAAGAACTCAAAACAAATAATAGGCGCCAAGACTAGTTTTGCAGGTCAGAATAAGAACATACTAATAAAATCCCACATAACCTAGCCATGCAGTACCGCACTGTCCGGTGGAAAAACGCTATAAAAGCAACAAGATGTGACCTACTGCTGTGTCTATTTGCGTGCTTGAGATCGGGCCAGTAATTAAGTGGGCTTTCACAGTTCTACAGGGAGAAAAGGCCATTCATTACCATTTAGCATGTCCCCTGACGTAACGGCTGAACAGGTGACATGCTGTGCCTAAATGGTAATGAATGGCCTTTTCTCCCTGTGGAACTGTGAAAGCCCACTTAATTACTGGCCCGATCTCAAGCAAGCAAATGTCATGCGAAATACATGTCAGTTATTTGGATGTAAGAAAGGTTAGGTAGTTAAATGGGTTTTGTTTTTAGCCCGCTGTTGTCATTAGAATTGTAGAATTATCAGTAACTGATCAGTATCAGTATCACTCCTCCCGATGCCTCTGAACACTGAAAGCACGAATTGTTTCTTGGCTGTTAAGTCAAGTTAAAATATGCGTTGTCGCATTTTAGATATTTATGAGCTACTGATACTGATTTATGAGTTCTGATTCTGAGTAAGACATTTGCTGGGGCGCAAAATCGTATTCTTGGCATTTGCGGGGCTGTGCCCTGGTTAGCCCCGGCACAAATTAAGCACTGTGTCTAACCCAATGACTTCTACTTGTTTGTGGTCCAGGCTAGCAGTGCTAGACATTAAGACGCCAGATGTGGAAGGGTAAGCCTGAAAAGTCAACTGGGTGGAACTTGCGTATAGTAGGCTAGATCCACCGCTAGCAGCTAAAGGCCTCTACATGCTTCTGCATAAGCAACGGGACTGCAACGCAACATTCCTCTGCAACATGTTGCAGAGCACTTGGCAATACATACTTCTGCGCAACCTACACAACATGGTGTCCTTACACTTCCTGAAGCTGGTTCATTTTATATCGTGTTGAACAAATTATGCTAGCTATCTATATCATTAGCTACTGTTAGCAAGCTTTATTTGGCCATGATACCAGGTTGCTAGCTAGCTAGATATGATAGTTTTGCTTAGCTAACGTTGACATATAGATATATAGGCTACAGGTATGGTATGCAGCTGCCAACAACGATGTCTATCGCTGTATTACTTCACTGATCTCTTGTGCGAACTATGATTGTTCTTACCATGTATTAATGCACATCTAGTAAATCGCTCTGGATAAAAAATGTATATGCACCCTGTTCTTTCTTTGTTTTGTTAGTTGAATATTCTGTGCATTAAGGTGTTGTAGTGACATGTTACATTTATATGTAATCTAAAGCACAACACAAAACATCTGGATATTTGCAACCTTAAATATATAATTTAGAATGGCGTGAAGACCACAGTCGATCCTTCGTTGTTTGCAGAATCTCTTGAGTTTAATGTACTGCCAGTACAATAGACTTTAAAGCCTTTGAAAAAAGTTAGTACGCCTGTCATGAAAGCAGCTTGTCTGCGAGCAACTCACCTTTATAGCATTAAAATAATAGAGTAAAAGCATCTGCTAATTGCTTAAAATGTAAAAGGTAAAAAAAATGATGTACGACCTCGATGACTATGACCATGACAGCTCCGCCTCAATTCGCTAACCAACCAATCAATACTGCGCAACATCTACGCCACATGTTGCGAGTTAGATTTTTGTGCTAGGTACGCAACACCCTCTGCAACATCAACGCAACGTTGCAGAGGATGTTGCGTTGCAGTCGCGCGAACATGTATAGGCCTTAAATGTTTACATATAACACGTGCATTGCAAGCTGTAGGGCTAGAGGGCGCTATTGGTCCTGTGTTCAACCAGCTTGTTATTTAGGGAAGAGGAGCTGGGCAGGTACTCAGTGAGTTGTTAGTAACACCTATGGAGTATTCTGGAGCGGGGCCTGATACAGTGTTTTCCATCACCATCAACAAAACATCAAATTCTAGAATTACATGTGAAAGAATGGTGTTGCATACCTCCAGTAGATTTCTCCAGACACGTGTAGAATCTATGTCAAGGCACACTGAAACTGTTCAAGTGGCTTGTGGTTGCCCAACGCCCTTTTAAGACACTTCATTGTTGGTGTTTTCTTTATATGGTCAGTTATCTGTATATTTAGTGGTTCCCAAATAGTTCATGAATTAAATGACTATATAATGACTGAAGATGATTCCAAATGAGGAGCAGAAAGTTTAAACCTCCTTTGAATTCAGGCATTGAAATATGTTTGAAAAAATAGCTAGTTTCTGGGATCAGTATTCAAATATTTTCAATAACTAACAAATTATATTTAAGTATTTTTTAATCATAGTTACTTCCTGATATATGTATTTAATGACTGTTTTAAATGACTATTCACAAAGCCTATTTACAAATATATTTATACCAGGTCTAGTCTGAGGTCTCAGGGCTGTTCTGGCAAGGGTGCGAGAGTGTGGGAGAGGAGCCTTGATCCTGCTATGGCTGGACTGTGGTCACACACTGTTGTGTGCGCTCATTGTCCAGCTGTGCTTGATACAATGGGAAAACTAGACGTTCCCAGCATTCTCACTCTGGCCTTTCTGTTTGTGTGTTACTGCTTTGGTTTGGGCTCCTTTGTCTGCAGTTTATATATATTTCCCCTACTTTGTTTGTTTGGTGAGGTTGCTTGGCTAAGAAATCACCTCCTTTTACATAGTTTTGAAACCACAAAAAACTGGAAACAGGATATTTTCAGACTGCATATCATTTTGTGATAATTGGAGGAAATGGGAGGTTGCAGGAAATCACACTGTATTAAAAAAAAAAAAACTTCCCACTGGGACCACATATACTGAAAAATGTATGCATTCACTACTGTAAGTTGCTTTGGATAAAAGCGTCTGCTAAATGGCATATATTATTATTATACTATTGCTATTACTTTGGTGGGAATTGTGTGCTTGTTAGAGCCGTAGTATATGTTTGTAATTCTACTATATAAACACAGGGGGCGCTGTGTTGCTGAATTAAATATGATTTAAAATTTAAATGATTCTGAAAGCTATCAGGCTCTATTTGCACTGTTGTACTATTTGTGTTTAGTTATACTTTATATTCCCTATTTAAGGCAGTGGCAAGCACAGGCGCTTCTTTCTTTTGATTTCTGTTCTGTCAGTGATTCATCAAACCTGAAATGTTTTAAAGCATGTTAGTGGTACCATTAGACTTCACAGTCTCGCACAGAATTATACCTAAAAGTGACTATTCTGTAGATGCACATTACATTGTCAGCCTGGAAGAGGGGGACTGAAAACTCAGGTATTTTCTAAAGAACATAATACAAGAACAGGCCATTCAGCCCATCTAGGCTCATCAATTACCTGCAGTCTCCAGAGTATCCAGCACTAAGTCAAGCCCGGACTTGAACACCCCAAGAGTCTCTTGCATCTACTACAAAACCTGACAAGCTGTTCCACACATTGACAACTCTGTGTAAAATCAATAAATAAAAAGACTTCACACATGTTCAAATGTACCTTTAACTAATTTCCCCTTATGCCCCCTTGTTCTACTGACAGAGCTCAACAAAATATTCACTGTAGTCCACTTTGTTAATCCCTTTTAAAAATGTAAAAGCCTTGATCCCCGCCCCCTTCTTTTTCCCAATGTTCCTTCCCACAGAGGTGACGGTCCCTATGAGTGTCAAGGAGGTGGGTGGGTACATCGAGAAGCAAGTGGCCTACCTTTCAGGTGAGAGCCTTTTACTTCCATCCACCCTGCCTCGATCGGGGGGGGGGTGGGGGGTTGTGGTCGGTGGTGTTTTAGTGTGTCTGTGATTTCTTACACGTTCACATCAGGGGGTTTCCTCCTTACCCTTGAGACGCCACTGTGTCAGGTGATCAGTCCTCACCACTCAGTGCACCACTGGCCATCTACACTGGCATAGTAAAACCACTCTCACCAATGACCACCAGCCTTACACAGGGAGTTCCACAGCAGGCTGCATGCAGGCATTGCAGTTCAGTTCAGCTCAGCCCAACCCCTCAACCATATTCCCAGGGTTGAAACTTATTTGGTTCTGTACATAATATGAATAACATAAAGAATATAAACATAAAAAAAGTTTTGCCTTTCACAAATATTGGACATCATTCTACAGATTTGCATTGAATATTCTAATTGCATGTGGAAGGAACAAGCTTCAATATCCTGCGTGGCAGGAGCCTTCCAGAATTGGCACTATTGCTTCAGCAGGACTTGCTATAAAGAGGGTGGCTGCTGTCTTGTAGAATCTGCATAACCTTGTGTTAATTCAGTGTGTTGTACATCGCACCCACAGCTTCCTGGTCAATGCCTGGTCCCCAGCTTGGCAATGCTCTTATCCCTGAATGCAGCTGGAGTCCTTGCATGGACCCTGTTTTCTGTGCCCTGTAACTGAATGCTGTGAGCCGGCACTCTCAGATGCCTTTCTGTGAGAGATCCTGTGCCTCAGTGAAACTTGGTTATTTTGCGTGCCAGTTATACTGCATGTTTTTCCATTTCCAGTTGAAGAGCTGTGTCGTAGTAACATAAGCCTGTAGATCGATTTGCCATTCAGACAAAAAAAAAACTTTCCTGTGTGGCATGTTTGTGTGATGAGGATCATTTAAGGCCTTCGTGGAGGCATGGTGGGGTAAACAGAGGTACGTGGTTCTCCCTGCGGACCATGAAACTGCTCCTCGCTTCTCTGAATGTCAGTGTCTGTGAGAAGGAGGAGGAGACGTCTTCATTTCTCTGCCTGCCGGAAATGGAGGGAAGAGTGTAGCTCTGTGGGGATCGATACCAGGCCTGTTGAAGCGTGAGTGGAGACAGAACCCATCGCCACAGAGCTGGGGCTTGCACATGCCTGCACATGCTGGGTCTTCCAAAGCTCTTTACACAGAGCTCCCTCCCTCTCTCTCTCTCTCTCTCCCGGTGAATTGGACACTATTTGAAATACCATCTAGTAATGAAGATTTTTAACAAATATATGGGGTGCTATATACATTTGATGTACTTGCTAGCATGTGTATAGGTTTTCTTTGGCATAGTCCCTGAATATGCCATCACAAACTAAACTGTGTTGTTTGTTTTAATTTCTCTTCTCACTTGAGTAATCATGTGGAGGCTGTGTTTCAAATATGAGGTCTAACCTTGTTGTTGTGGTCTAACGGAATGTAAAGGTTGTTCAATAAAGTTTCAAAATTCTCTCGCCCCATGCTGGGGCAAATACTCACAGAATGACTCTTGCATCCCTCTGCCTTGTCTTTTCTCCCTTGACTGCCTTGACTGACCTCAATCATTTGAATCATATTTAGTGAAGTTATTCATTCAAAAGACCGGGGATAACTGGCCATTATGTGTTCCTGCTTGTGAAGTCACACATGTTCCTGATGTGTGTTTTCAGACCACACAAGTTCAGCATGGACCCAAGTTTATAATTCCCTCATTGGCAACTCAGATCCTTTTTGTGTATTTTTTAAACTTTTTTAAAGCCACTTGCCAAAGGTTGGTGTTAAATTAATCATTTAAAAAATCAGGTAATAAATTATGTTTGAGGATGCAAAAGCAGTATCCATATACAACCTTTAATATCATGATTGATGTTCTAAAGACTCTTAGGTAATGGAATTAGATGTTATTTTATTTTTTTATTTTGCCAGGGGGCCGGGGGGAGGAGTCTAGTGTGGTCATCACCCTCCCAGAATGCTCTGCTTTCAGTGACATCCCAGAAGAGGCTTTAGCCAAAGTATTAACATACCTCACTCTAATTCCACGGTATGTAAGCTACCTTACCCCTCCTTATGTTTTTTCTCTGTCAATAATACCTCCCTCTCTCTCTCTTTCTTTCTCTCTCTCTCTCTCTCTCTCTACCCCCCTCTCCCTCTCCCGCTCAGGCTCTCTTTCTCTCTACCCTTTACTGAATCTCTCTCTGCATTGCAGTATATCCCTTCTCTTGGTTCTGCATTCTCAATGCATAAATTGTTTCAAGCCCAGTTGCTCTGTTTTCCCTGAGTACAACTCCAATCCCCACAAATGTCCCAGTGCTATTCTCTGTGTCGTGTTCCTCAGTAATGAGATCTGGTATCTCAAAGGGAAGCTTTCTGTCAGAAAGCATGCAGCTCAGGGAGCCTGATTATTAAAAGTGTCAATCATAGGTCTTTCGTTTTCAGTTAAATAATAAGAGACTATTATGATTATTGCCCCAATTTACGTTAAGTGGCCCTACTGCCTGTACAATTATGCTGTAATTGCAGAGGTAGGTACAGTTGTAAAACATTTATTTCATTATCTGAATGTTAAAATGTGAATGTTTAGAAGTTTGTACCGTGAATGTGGGGGTAAGGAGAATGAATTAGGCTAGCTAGGTAGCTCTTATGATTGTGGTGATTTAATGTTGTGACTGCAGTCGCGTCAGGTGGAAACAACACATGATGTACAGGCAAAAACATTGTTTTACAGTTGTACTATGTAACAATGTGTACACACACCCTAACCCTACCTCTGTAGTTCCATAATAATGCCAGTATGGGGGCCCTGTAAAGCACAGTGGGATATTAAGTCGCAGCTGATAACTACATTTATATTTTCACTTTATCCTATAACATGTATATTTTGGTTGCACTTTGAATTATTACAATAATATTTTAATTATGTAACGTTTTATTCTCTGTTGTTTGCGGTTGCTCTTACCGAATTTGCATGAAACTTTTACTGCAATTTCGCTTTTTGCATTCGTTGCTGTGCTACATAGAGCAGAACCCTTTAAAAAATGTCCAACAATCGTACAAAATGATATGATATTGACCAAATGAATAAAGTTGGGTTGTTTTTATTGGGCTCAGAACACGGCAGCCCGGAGTAAAGTTCATCATCATTCTGGACCGAAGGCTGGACACCTGGGCCTCAATAAAAACAGCACTGGCGAGGATTGCGGTGAGCCTCCGCGCAGCTTGAGTGTATTTAATTCATGATCGTGATAAATGTTAAAATTAACATTATAATGCACTTAATGTTGTTGAATTTAATGTTATTATTTAAATAAAAATCGTGACGTTATGTAAATGTTTGTTTTACATATTTTGGTCAACGTTTTCAAAAAACTATTTTTTTTCGCTGTGAAGTTTCTGCCTGACCAGGAAACTCAGTCTTTTCGGAATACTGTCCGTGGTGCTGAAAGTGAACCTACAGCGCTTCGCTGAAACACTCATGCGCGTCCCATGTGCTGCAATTTGGGCATAATCAACGGATTAACACATGTAACCGTTTGAGGTGTTTTTAAATTCCGTTGACATTCATTTGCTGTATATCAAATGCAGAAAATATGACGATTAGCCAACTGTGTATCTTCGACGTTTTTCAATTTAAGTGCAGTGCGCGAAATGTGCTTCGAGGAACAAATGTTTGCAAGTGCTAGGTTTGACCCTTTCTTACAGAACATTTTGCTCAAAAAAACAAACAAAAAAAATAATAATTGCTCATAATTGCCGTTATATATATATATATATATATATATATATGCGGTTTTATACAGGACAATTTTTTAAATATATATTCTAAAACCTAAAACCGTGGTCGTTAAAAGAGCGCAGGATATTGTGCATTGCATAAATAAGGATGTGCAAGTACAGCACTTACTACTCCATGAAAAATGTATCCGGTCCGTGAATCGTCGTGGTCTTGTAAGAAGAAGAAAAAAAGGTGAATGAAAAAAAGAATGTAGCACGAGAGCCTTGTTGCAGACAGCGCTACCACGCGCGGGCGCAGCATCATCGACGCTGCGCCCAGTCCCGCACCCGCAGGAAGCACGGCTGGCACGGGCAGGTACAAACAGAATGCGTGATGCGATAGGGGGGAAATAAATCCTAAAAGGCCAAATCAAAGACGATGTCAGACGCAAATTCGCACCGAGGAATTACCAGGATGCGAAGGACAGCGGTAAGGGGTTTTACTTTCAGATGATTTAAGTGCACAAGAGTTCCCCTCAAGTTGCGGTAGGTAGGGAAATGCGGCATAGCTGACTGCCGTTAGCACAGGCGTGTGTATTACTGCGGTGCAGAGTTGTGGATTGCGCTTAGTCATGCGATTCCGCCAGCCCGACGTTTTTTTAGTTACGGAGCGTTTTTGTCAATTCGGGTTGAAACAGAACGGAAATGTGCGTGCCAGCCAGCAGTAAATGGCATTTGAAAACGCCCGGACAAATCAATGTCACATTGGTATAAAACAGCCGACCTAGAACAAATACACCAATAAAACTCGTTTGCCAGATTTAACCGTTCTATAAACACATGTAATACGGTTGGCAACTACCAAATAAGCCGGTACTCGTGCCGCTGGGTTTAACCCTTCGCGGTAATACTTGCTACACAGTAGGCTACGGCAGAACAGCGGTCCGCCAATCATACCTACAATTAGAAAATGGGCATAACGTATTTATTAAGGTTTAATTTAAATTTATATTGATGATATTTCATTCAATTTTGTGAAACAGTCGAAATAATGATTGATGAGTAGAAATCATTGTCGTCCTATTTTATTTTACTATTATCATGATTCTAACCACCTTTGCTACCTCATAGTTGTTGTGGTGATTGATGAGCAGTTTAATAATTCCCTCATTCATAAGTTCAATCATATAGAAATAAATTGCTTCAGTGAAGAAGGCAAATGTGTGTAAATGTCATTATTTAGTGCTGTATTGTGTGAGTAAAAATGCATTTGTGTGTTACTTAATTTACTTCTTAAGTAAATGTGCCCTTAAAGATTCTTGTACCTGTGTCCAGTGTGGTTGGGGCATACGGCATCGGCAGACAGGCTCAATCTCACTCCCTAGTACCCCAACAAAAGTCGTGGCATGTCCAGCTGGTTCTGAAATCTGAACCCCGTTCTTAAGTCCAGGGGTGGGCAGGCTGATTTCACAGCAGTCTGGTCTGGATGACTGTACTCACTGCATATGCTGCATGCCCCAAAGACAATCTACACTATATGTATATGTGTGTGTATATACGAGTTTGCACACTGCGTACTGCTTCCAGTGTTTCTGTCCACAGTGTATTTCTGTCCTAAACCTAACCCTGCAGGTAGAGAGGTAGGGAGAGCGAACACGGCTGAGTTTTGTCTCTGGATACAGGGGCAGTTAGTAGCAGATCACCTAAGGGTGATTGTCCTGCTGATGTCATAATGGAGGAAACAGTTTCTTAATCAAATCATCTTTATGTATTTGTGCTCTGTTGCGCGTTCTGTTCTCTCAGAGGACAAGCTGATTAAGGTGTTCCACAATGCATTCCCAATACATCCCTGCTTCTGACACTTGTGATACGAAATACTATCAAATTAAAACGAATTCAGCTTGGTTACATGTGCACTCCTCCATTGTAGGTCAGTGTATGTGCACACACCTAGTGTGAGGAGTGCAAGAGGTCATGCTGATCTCTGCAATGCTGCTCTCTATAATATTATGTCTGTATGGCAACTTGTGGAGTTTTCAGAATACTGATACAGATGTTTGGAATGGCATATACCGTATGAGGGCCTGCTGACATGACATTCAGGGGTGAACAGATGGGTACTGCATGAATACATTATTATATTCAAATAAACATGTATCATTGAAAATAAATCTAAAGCTTACTGCCGGGGCACCACTGGTGCATATTGCGTACCATACAACTAAGCAAGGCAAGGACAGCGAGTGAAGTATTTTTACACTGCCAAGCTACTGATCAGATGCCTGTTATTCTTGCTTTCACTGGTTTCTTACAGAACAACCATGAGAACATTGTCCTGAAAAACATTAGGTTTGCCAGCACCATCCCAACATGGCTGTTCTACATTTTGGAAGAGGTCAACATTTTAACCCATTCCACTGTGGCCAGCATCATGTTTTCACTTAAATGTCACTCAAACTTGTTCTTAATCCCCCCCACAAAAAAGACAACTGTTTAATGCAATGCAGCAGCCACAGCCCACTCAGTTGGAATGACATTTTAATTTGCTTGCTTTCCTGGAACATTTTATAAGATGAAGCCTTAGTGGTCTCACTGTACTGCGTGTGCTCTTGTTAGACATATTTCCTATGATGTATGATTATTTGACTATGATAAGTTCATACAGTACCTATTTATTCACCCCTGTACACCACGCCACAGGACCCCTACTACAGTAGATGCAAAAATTTACAAAATCCACAATTTGCCACTTGCCCTATAAACAAATAATCACATTTCATGATTGGTGCTGTACCCGTCTATTCACTTCTGCACATCATTCCACATATGGTATATGCCATTCCAAGGTTTCCCCAGTACAGGCCACCATTGTAAGATCTATCTTCGTATACATGGTAATCCGCAGAATTCTGAATCTGATACACAAGATGTCATTCAGACTGCTAAACAAATCAACAGTATCTACCTTACAGAAGAATAGCATTAACACTACCATTGCAAAATAATTCATATCTAGCAGGCCAATACAAATGAATAGGAACAAATATATATATTTGTTTCTGATTTTTATCCCATTTTCTCCCAATTTGGTAGCCAATTACACCCGCTATTTTCAAGTCAACCCCCCAATAATGTGAGTTCGTAGCCCTGTGAGCAGTAGTGACGAAGGTGAAGTATTGTCTCTTCCGAGACGGCACTCGCTAGGTCGTCGACCGTAACCCGGTACTACAGAGCCACTCCTGTGTGCAGCGAACTTCCCTCCCCCCCCTGGTGCGGACAGCCAATCCCCACTCCCGGTGGCACTCCTGGCCAGAGCCGACTCTGGTGCGGATGGTGGAATTGAACCCCGGTCGCCGTGGCCAGTGTCGAACGTAACCACTGGCCCATGCGAGAGGCACCAGGAATAAATATTTTGCCAAACAATATGGCTGCTATAGACTCCAACAGGACGGAAGAGAGTTTAAACAGATGGTGCTGGGGTATGGGGGTAGTGTGGCAGGCGATTTAATGTATATTTATTCTGCTGTTGAAGCACAACCATCTTATATCAACCTTTTATAACAATACCTAGATCACAATGTGCGTGTGACCTCATGGTGGATGGTTTTTATTTTCACCTTAAAATCAACAACCAGTTCAGACCAAGGAAACCAGGTGAGGTGAGTTAACTGTGTAATCAACTGTTCAATTAAGTGCTGAGTAACAATGAAAACCAGCACACTCTGCAGTGTTCTAGGTCCATGGCTGGGGACTCTTTCACTATGGGGATATTGACCCCACATAAGGCTGGGGAGCCAGGTCTGTACCTCACTGTATGCATCAGTGTGGTGAATACGTAACAGGATGGCTGCTAATCTGGGGTCCCCCCTCCATCCCCAGGCCTCCTTCCCAGGGACCCTCCACCTGGTCCTGGTGCTGAGGCCCACCAGCTTCTTCCAGCGTGCCGTCACCGACCTAGGCTTCCGCTTCAGCCAGGAGGACTTCATGCTGAAGATGCCAGTAATTTAACAATGAATCAATTAACCAATTGATCAAACAATCAATCAATCATTCTTGTCCCATTCTTGTCAGAATTATCACTCTCACAGAGAATAGAATTATCTCCATGGAATTATCATTCAGGATATGTATATGTCTCTTGGATATTGAAAGTAAGATTAAGTTATATACACAAATATATCATTGGTTTTTTTTAAACTTAATTTTGTTATTTTATACACCTATACAAATTTGTGATATAGTTCATATTCCATTGAATTATGAGTAAGGTGTCTTTAAATGTATTGTTTGTTAAAGGGCCTGGAACATTTAACTAAACAAATAATTTAGCTTAGTCGGAGACGGCCACCACAAATTTGTTTTAAAGGAAAAAAAAAAAAAAGTCCAGGAAACAAAACCAGCTTGCACAGTGGGTCACCTCCACCAGTTCTGAAAAATAATGGATTATTAATTTAGCTGGTTTAGATAGCAGAATATAATAAAGTTTGTAATGATTTGACTGACACAGGAAATGTTATTTTAAGCCTGTGCAGGTGAGTGGCCCTGATGAATGATGATGGGTCTGTTTTGATCTTTAAAGCCAGTGAACACTACTAAACTCATGTGTCTCACTGTGTCCTCTTTCCTAGGTGGTGATGCTGAGCTCAGTCACAGACTTGCTGCGCTATATCGATGAGAACCAGTTGACCTCAGAGTTTGGTGGTACCCTGGAGTATTGCCATAGCGACTGGATCTTCCTGCGCACGGTACATAGTGCTGGCAGTGGAGCCGCCTGGACTCTGACAGTATCACTCACGCCAACACTTTGGCTTTACCAGACTCTGGACCTAACTGTAATTATGACATCACTGATGACTTCACCACTGAGCTCACAGCTGATAACAGCGATGATGTCAATGCCCAGATTACCATGGGCACTGACCTTGACACGGACACAGAAACCAACTCTATTCTCCACACGGATGTTGTCTCATGCCACGCAGAACATCGCCTGGAATGAGTGCAGCAGTGTTTGGCTTCTCTAACAAATTGGCCTACGTTGGATGCATATTCTGTTCATGTAGTTTTCTGCACCTTTGATCTGACTGATAATCTCTGCCACACGTCAAATGCCTGGCACAGTTACTAGGAAACTATTTGTCACAGAATAGTCAATTATTTTATGAATGTCCACATTTGCATTCCATGCAAAACAGCATAATTATTTAAACAATTCAGTGAAGCAATAATACCTCACTCACTGAAACTGATCGCAAATGTTGAATGACCTGAGTTTTAATGTCATCCTCTTCTTGTAATGCAGCTGCTGTGAACTGTGGAATCCTTTATCTGTCTGTTTTATGCTGTTTCCTGCCATCTTCTGTCTCTCTGCAGGCTATTGAGAGCTTTGCAGTAACTGTGAAGGAGATCGCTCAGATGTTGCAAGCATTTGGCACAGAGCTAGCGGAAACTGATCTGGCTGAGGAAGGAACTGCCATCGAGTTCCTCCTCATGTCCCACACGGACAAATATAGGAAACTGAAGGTGCATATTATAGTAATCTATAGTAATGGTAATCAATGATCTAATATTACATAGTGTAATAATAATCATATCCCAATAGACATGCACTCATTATGTGTGATGGCAGCATCACAAAATGATCTTGAATTTCACTTTGTTCAGCGTACGTTTGCCTGATGTATTTTTATCTCGGTGTAATGTAACGGTTACATAATTGCAGGATGACATAAGGACAGTGATGAGAGAAGGGCATCACCTGTTGTCAAGCCTAGAGGTTTCTGGGATAGAAGCGTATTCTAATAAGCTCTGGAATGTGAGCCAGGAGTGGGAGACAGTGCAGAGGTACGTAAACACGCCTGGTCAGTCCCAAACCAATACAAATGCAGTGGACTGTGGTCGTGAATCAACTTCTGTAGGTGCCAAATCTCCACCAGAAATGATATTGGGGAACCAAACTGTTTTCTGTTTTCTTCATGTGTCCATGTGTTCAAATACCACAATACATGTTGTGATCTATATGTGTGTGTGTGTGTGACGTCTAAATAAAAACTAAATTAATTACATTTCATGCTTTCGCCAGAGTCAGCAGGGCAAGCAAATGGTTGATATACAAGAAAAAGAGCGCCATTTTTTCAGTTGACAGTTGGAGCCGGCTGGGTTGGCTAACATCAGCTCGTGCTTGGCTTGTAGTAGGCCAGCTAACTAGCTGTAAAACGTCTAGAGCAGCTAGCTAATATCTACGTTATGGTTATTTATATTTATTTGGCAATTTTCGAAATAACTGATTGTCCCATGTCGCTTGGCTCCGAGGTAACTTATTTGATATCGTTAACGCCTTAGCTGGAGCAGTGTGTGTTGTCGGCCAGAATGTCACTCCGTCATTTTCTTTCCTCAAGAACTGGTCTCCAGTAGATAACTAATTACTCTATTAATTTTAATTTAAATAGAGCTTACTGTGTTAACATATCCATACATATAATGTGGATAGATTAAAATCAAGCTGTTTGGCTACCTATACGATCTTTATTACATAAATTGCAAAAAGGTTAGTAACTAGCAGGCTAATTAGCTAACGTCAGATAGCTTCAGTTTAGCAAACATTAATCTGTATGTTAAATTACCATTAAATGTACAGTTTCTAAAGTATGTTTCACTGTTATCAGGGGACGTACTCAGCAAGCAAGCACCAACCAGACCGTTGCGTTTTGGAAGTCGGGAATACGGTCCGTTAGCAGCAGGAACCATTCACCAACTATTTACCCTTGTCATAACTGGCTGCTGATTCGCATCACGACTGCCTCGACCGACTCTCTGAAAGCGGACCGCTGTAGTGCCTACCAGCTTGGTTGCTAGCTAGCTGTGTCGAGTTAAATGTATTTTGTGTTTAAAAGTAACGTTAAAACTGTCTATACTGTCAGAGACGGTAGTTGCTTTTCTTTGTTTTTGATAATTTAGCCTGTATTGAGTTACTGTTGTAATAATATTGTAGCAGAGTGATATATTTTTTTTTAAGTCAGGTGAACGGCTTCGAACGACGTGCGAACAATTACAATGCTCGGTCGGATTTCACTGTTTTATGAATATATATGTATAACGTGGCTCATATACTGAACTATGTGCATTTTGTTTTGCAATGAAATGTAAAGAAGACAAATAGCAGTAGGACCTATAACATAACATATGCACTCTCGAATTATAATAATATACATATATGCATACATAATAGATATTATTTATAAAATTTTCTATCTGGATTGCAGTAAATTCTGACAGACTGTAATCAGGGGATGTATATAGCGATCTGACGCTCTCATCTGTGGTAGGTTACTAGGTCAGCTGAGGGACATGGAGATGGCCTTCGATGGCTTCTTCGAGAAACACCACCTGAAACTGCAGCAGTACCTGCAGCTGCTGAGATATGAGCACAGCTTCCACCAGGTATGGCCCCAGGGGAGGGTCCCAGGGCAGGCCCCAAACTGCAGGCTCAGCGGGGTGTGAGTCATGGGTGCACTTGAGCTGGTATCCTTATGTAAGGTCATACAGTCGTGGCCAAAATTATTGGCACCCTTACATTTCATGTAGATGATGTTCAATATCTTCTGAAATTGAAACAAGTTTTGGTCCTCACACGTTCATCTGTTTGATTTACAACAGCACACGATCAATAAGTAATAATACAAATAAAATCTTTCATGGCTTCAAAATTGAAAAGTGGTCATGACACAATTATTGGCACCCTTTAGAACAATTCAAATAAATTTGGTTGGAGGAAATAGATTCTCGTTTGCAGTGTAATTCAACTCACCTGTGACAGGTTGCAGGTGCCCACATGGTATAAATGAACCAATTATCCATGTTAAATTGAGAACAGTCTGTTCTGCTACCCTGTTCCTCTGTGATAATGCTGAAGAGAAAAGAGTGGTCTGAGGATGTCAGAGAAACTATTATCACAAAACATAAGTTTTGTGTTTTTCACAAGGCTATAAGGCCATCTCTAGAGACCTTGGCATTCCTGTTTCCACAGTTTGCAATATTATCAAGAAGTTTGCTTCTCATGGAATTGTTAAGAATCTCCCAGGACAGTGGCGGTAAGAGGAATATTGATCTCAGGTGTCGTTGAAGGTTGGTGCGAGCCATTGAAAAAAACACCTCGTATGACATCCAAAGATCTCAAGGCTGACCTCTGGTCTGGGGTAATGACCAAATACTTTTGTCAATTTCAACTTATTTTTGAGAAAATTGTGCTTTTTGAAAAACGTGCAATGGTGCCAATATTTTTGGCCACGACTGTACTACTAATAAATTATGTAATCCCCCACTCCAATCTGTCTCCATAGCACCTCCCCAACACGGATCACATAAGTATTCAACCTGTCTCCCTTAAATACAAATAAATAAAAAAAAAATAACTTTCGACTGTTCCCCTAGTAGCTCTGTGTGCTCCTAGCAGCTATACTTATTTAGTTGATATGCTGTCTCTCCCCACTTAGTGGAATGCAGTTGTTGTAATTCGCTCTGGATAAGAGCGTCTACTAAATGACATAATTGTAATTGTATGTAATGGGCACACTCAAATGGGCATTTACATACTAGCAGTGGCATCCTGCTTTACTCTGGTGTGGGCATCTATAAGTGCATCCATTGGTATACTGGCATGGGTAATTTATGAGTGATGTAATCAGCACACAGGAGTGAGTATTTAAAGTTTAAGTGAGATCATGCTTTACCCTGGTATGGGCATTTATACTGTGAGTGAGGTCATGAGTACACACTATGGCTATTTATGAGTGATGTCATAGACTTGGGTAAGCTTGTGAGGCAAAGATTTCACTCACAGGGTTTAGTTGTCTGTGATGCATTTCAGGATGAACAGTGTTATTGACCAATGCAAAATACCATATCAGAGTAAAATAATCGACTTATTGATGAAGAGATGGATCTGATATTCGTGACAGAAGACAGGAAAGTTTGATAAGGCAATCATGTTACTGCCGTTGGCTGATTGCAGTGGTGGTCTGATTGCTCTTGCATTCGGTGTCTGTGTGTAGATGCAGGCCACCCTGGACAAGCTGTCGGCCCAGGAGGGGGACATCGCAGCATCGGGGGACACTGCGGCTCAGATGGATCAGATGATCAAAGAGCTAGACGATCTGGACGCCCAAGCGCAGGTCTTTGAATATAGTCTGCAGTCCATTCTGCAGTCCATTCATGAGGAGGAAGATGTCTGCAAACACGCAAAGCTGGGAGTTGGGGTGGCCTTGTGTAGACAGGGGGAACCCAGGAACCTCCTGAGTTCACAGTCTGGTTTAAACAGACCAGAAGTAGGAAAATCCTGGGACTCAGATCCTGGGTAAAAACTGGGTTTCTGTGTAAAAATGCTGTATGTAAGGGTGTGATGTGTCTGACTCCTTTACTCTAAGTCAGGGGTTCCCAACCCAGGGCCACAGGGTCTGCTGGTTTCTGTTGATACTCAGCACTTAACTGACCAATGAAACTATTTGATTGTACAGGTAATTCACCTCATCTGGTTTCTTGGGTCTGAATTGGTTGCTGATTTGGAAGAGAAAACAAAAGCAAACCCTGGGGCTCTCCAGGACCTTGTTCTAGTGTGTGTGTGTGTGTGTGTGTGACTCCTGTACTTCATATACTGTGCTGTATGCATGGGCCTCCTGTGTGCCCTGCGGAGGTAGCCCAGCCTGATGACAGCCTTCTGGTTGTGGGCAGGAGGAGATGGGCCGTGCCCAGATCATCATCCTCCACGGGCACCAGCTGGCTGCCAACCACCACTACGCCCTGGCCCTGATAGTGCAGCGCTGCAACGAGCTGAGGCACCACTGTGACACACTGAGCGCAGCCCTGAGGGGGAAACGCACTGCTCTGAGCCAGGCCAGGGAGCTACTGCTGCGCCTGGAACAGGTACACTACAGCATACACATATGTTGCATATCGATACTGTATCTATACATCTTAGCAATGGCTTTCTTACTGTCGAGTGGCAGTAAGACAGCCATTGCTAAGTTGGCAAAATAAGAAAAAGAGGCTTGCCTGGGCCATGAAGCACCGCCAGTGGACTACTGAAGACTGAAGAAGTCTTATAGTAGGTGACTGATGACCCATAATGTTGTGTTTCCAGCTCTCCTACCTGTTACTGTCTGAGAGATAGCCAGTCAGTCTGCTTAGGCAGCTCTCTTTTCCTCAGTCTGCTTTTTCCATGTGAAGCATACATTTTTTCCTGAACCCACAATTGAGGCTTTTGAGCCACAGAGAACCACAGCGAGGCCGTCCTTTCTGTCTGTCTGTCTGTCTGTCTGTCTGTCTGTCTGTCTGTCTGTCTGCCTGTCTCTGCCCATCTCAAAGCCCTGAGTCAGATCATGTGATCAGTCTGTGTCTGTCTCAGACCCTGCGCTGGTGTGACGAGGGAGCCTACCTCTTAGCCAATCAGGTGGTGGATAAGTTCCAGTCCAAAGAGGGGGCACAGGCTGCACTGCGGGACATTGAGCGCTTCCAAGAGGGCGTGGCTCCTCCCCTGAGCGCAGGCCCCGATGTCCTGAGTGTGGAGTTTGAGTCTATCCTGACCCCTGACCTCCAGGTAAAATACCCTCATCTCTTACCTCCATACTGAGGACAATAAACACAGTGACACACACACACACACACACACACACATTTCTCCATATTTCTACCTATTGTTTGTCAGAAGTTTTTGATGCACATCATGACACTCATCCTACTCTTTCTCTTATTCCTTCAGTCCTTTCTCCCCCCCTTACTCCTTCTCTTTGTTTGCTGCCTACTGCTTGTGTGTTGCCTCTCAGTGCGTATCAGAGGGCATGATTGATTATAGTACATTTTACTATGTTTTATGTTTTACTGCTCTGCCCTCCAGTCACCCCTCCCTGCCTTCTCCTCCCCCAGGTTCAAATCGGAGTGGCCTACGAGAAGCTCACGTCCGTCCAGGTGATGATCCAGAGCCGGCAGGCCTGCCTGCGGAAACTGGCCGACAAGCTGGTGCGGCCCATCCAGCTGGTGCCCCCCCGGCCTGAGAACCCACCACGCTGCAAGTCCCCCCTGTTCTCCCCCAAACACGGTAAGAGCCACGGTCACACATCCATAATTACACACTCGCACAGTACAGACACACTCTGTGCAGACACAAATAATGTACAATGAAGACCAACTCAGAGCAGCCTTGACAGAGGTTTTCCAAACTGGGGTTTGAGCTCTGTAGTACAGCAGGCTATAGTGTTGAGCTCTGTGGTACAGTAGGCTATAGTGTTGAGCTCTGTGGTACAGCAGGCTATAGCGTTAAGCTCTGTGGAACAGTAGGCTATAGTGTTGAGCTCTGTGGTACAGTAGGCTATAGTGTTGAGCTCTGTGGTACAGTAGGTTATAGTGTTGAGCTCTGTGGTACAGTAGGCTATAGTGTTGAGCTCTGTGGTACAGTAGGCTATAGTGTTGAGCTCTGTGGTACAGCAGGCTATAGTGTTGAGCTCTGTGGTACAGCAGGCTATAGCGTTGAGCTCTGTGGTACAGTAGGCTATAGTGTTGAGCTCTGTGGTACAGTAGGCTATAGTGTTGAGCTCTGTGGTACAGTAGACTATAGTGTTGAGCTCTGTGGTACAGTAGACTATAGTGTTGAGCTCTGTGGAACAGTAGACTATAGTGTTGAGCTCTGTGGAACAGTAGACTATAGTGTTGAGGTCTGTGGTACAGCAGGCTATAGTGTTGAGCTCTGTGGAACAGTAGGCTATAGTGTTGAGCTCTGTGGTACAGTAGGCTATAGTGTTGAGCTCTGTGGTACAGTAGACTATAGTGTTGAGGTCTGTGGTACAGTAGACTATAGTGTTGAGCTCTGTGGTACAGTAGACTATAGTGTTGAGCTCTGTGGTACAGTAGACTATAGCGTTAAGCTCTGTGGAACAGTAGGCTATAGTGTTGAGCTCTGTGGTACAGTAGGCTATAGTTGTTACAGTAGACTCTGAGTGGAACAGTAGACTATAGTGTTGAGCTCTGTGGAACAGTAGACTATAGTGTTGGAACAAGCTCTGTGGGTACAGTAGACTATAGTGTTGAGCTCTGTGGTACAGTAGACTATAGTGTTGAGCTCTGTGGTACAGTAGACTATAGTGTTGAGCTCTGTAGTACAGTAGACTATAGTGTTGAGCTCTGTGGTACAGCAGGCTATAGTGTTGAGGTCTGTGGTACAGTAGGCTATAGTGTTGAGCTCTGTGGTACAGTAGACTATAGTGTTGAGCTCTGTGGTACAGTAGGCTATAGTGTTGAGGTCTGTGGTACAGTAGACTATAGTGTTGAGCTCTGTGGTACAGTAGACTATAGTGTTGAGCTCTGTGGTGCAGTTGACTATGGTGCAGAGTTCTGTGTACGCCATGTTGTTGAGCTCTGTGTTAGGCCAGGGTGCTCCATTGCTGCAGCCCACTCCTGCTTGGGTGCTGTAGGGTGTCACGCGCCCCATTGCTCCTCCCAGCACTCTCATGGTTCCCTGGGCCCATGTTACTCACCCGCTCCTGCAGGTGTGTGTTACATACGGCCCCTCTCTGTGCTCTGACAGCACCCTCTCTCCCTGTGTCACTGGAGCTCTCCTGACATGGACTGTTATCTGGAACTGATACCGGTCTTCCAGATACAACAATGAGGCCGTCAAACCAACCAGCTACTCTGCAAAATGATTTAGTGTTGCTCGGGGCGTAGTGAGAATTAGCATGACTAACAATACTCTTTCAGCTTATCTCCAGATGTGCAATTATAGATAATAGATAATCTATAATCTCTGAATCTTTCTGCAAAGACTACTACAACTCAGCCAATGGATGTGTTTCACATGTGGTTCATATTGTTTAAAGACCAGTTCATATTTGCTATGAGTGATGTGTGTGTGTGTATTTGTGTCTGAACGTGTGTGTTTGTGTGGCCATGTGTGTGTGTGTGTGTGTGTGCGTACGTACGTGCTTGCGTGCGCGTGTTTGTGTCTGAGCGAGCGTGTGTGTGTGTGTGCGTGTGTGTGTGTGCCTGTGCCTGTGCCTGTGTCTGTGCCTGTGCCTGTGCCTGTATGTGTGTGTCTGAGTTCCTGAGAGATCGCCTGCCTCTTTACTCTTCTCTTGTTTTTCTTTGAGAGTTTTTCCCCTAAGGGTCGTGACCCGTTCTCTCATTTGAAGCTGAAAATTGTGGGAGGGAGAAAATATCACACAGATCCCTGACATTTACCGGTGTCCAATTGATGTTTGGAATAAAGGAAATCTTTTTGAGGAGAAAGAGATCAAAGAAACCTGTTCTATGCGATTGGGTCGACGCGAGGTCGGCCCTGCTGACAGACTATGATTTACCAGGGTACCCAATCAAAGGGGAACCGTCAGCCATTCAAGAACACGCATTGGTGTGTGGTTTGACACCGATGACCGTGTGAGCGTTGGAGCTCCACTTGACCCACATTCCCTGCTCATCCCTGTTGATTCGGTGCCTCCTGTAGCTCTAGTGCAACTGGGAGGACTTTGTACTGTCTTCAGGAATCCAATAAAATACTTGAATAGACCTCATAGGCTTTCATAAGCGTTCATAAGACTTCATAGCCTTCATAAGCATCATTCTTGCAAAATTCCTTTTTATTTTCCCAGACTTCAATGCTGCATTGAAGTTCACCTTCGACATCTCTCTCCCGGGCAAGAGGGCATCCCGGAAAAGCCCCAGCTCCAGGAAGGTAGGATACTCCACTCTCTGCCCTTCATTCACAAAGGTACATACAGAGTGATATACAGAAAGCTATCTGGCAGTCAGATCTGTCGTCAATGCAGTGGAGGCATGCCAAAGCAAGCTAACGATGATGCATTGGCCACCTGGAACTGGGCTGGATGCTAAAGCTCTTTCCAGTCTTTGGCAGCAAAGGGTAACAGCCAAATTCACAAACACAACAGAATACAAGTTGGCGGCAAGCACAGCCAATCCGTGTGGGATGGATTTTTATTCCAGGATGGAATTTTATACCTGTTTGTGAGCTAACATGAGGAAGAAGACATGTTAAAATAATGTATTTCTCTCTCCTCTATTCTCTCATATTTCAATTTCATATAATTTCAATCATATAAGTTCAATTTCACTATATTGGCATGAAAAGTATATGCTTACGTTGCCAAAGCACTATTTGAAATAACACTTAACATGTGGAGAAATATATATTTCAATTAAAATAGAAATGAACATGATGAACTGGGCTTTCTTTTACTCTGGAACTTATCCACCACCTGATTGGCTAACTCTCTCTCTCTCTCTCTCTCTCTCTCTCTCTCTCTCTCTCTCTCTCTCTCTCTCTCTCTCTCTCTCTCTCTCTCTCTCTCTCTCTCTCTCTCTCTCTCTCTCTCTCTCTCTCTCTCTCTCTCTCTCTCTCTCTCTCTCTCTCTCTCTCTCTCTCTCTCTCTCTCTCTCTCTCTCAGATAGAGGTGATGCATGACTACGAGGAGAACCGGACCTCTCTGTCCTTTGGTTTAGAGGGGGAGGACAGCCCTGACCTTCTCAAGCGGTGAACAGTGTTTACACATCTCTTTCTCTGCTCATAAATGTCCCTGCTGCCGATTGGCTGAACGTCACCGTGACATCATCATCGCTTGCTTGTCTTTGTGTTCCTCTGCCGTCTCTCCACAGCCGTGTGATGAGAGAGCTTATAGAGACAGAGCGGATCTATGTGGATGAGCTGCTGTCTGTACTGCTGGTAAGAACTCCATATTAGAATGTATTGTTGAGCATTGTTGAATATGGCCTTCAACTTTCCTGTAACCAAAGATTATATTTTTCTCCCTGAAAATTGTTTACGATAATGTATATATCTGTTGTAATGTAATGTTCTTTTGACCCTTCTGCAGAGAATAATGGACAGAGAATGTTGATATTGTTGCATACTGCATTTGGACTAACGGAAGAATAACACCAGGAGTCAGAATCTTGTACGTTTCCTCTTATGATGTCATTCACATCGTCCACATCCTCCTCTGTCATGTGACCCTGCAGGGCTACAGGGCGGAGATGGATAACCCCGCCCTCTCAGGGCTCCTCCCCTACAACCTGCGCAACAAGAAGGAGCTCCTGTTTGGGAATATGCCTGAGATCTACAACTTCCACAGCAGGCAAGAAACCACCTTTCATTCAACATACGTACAACACACAGATACGTGCACGCACAAGGGTGCGCGAACAACTACATTCACACGCACACACACGCATACATACGCACATCCTTCATCTTATTTGAAAGGCTCTTTTGCACTTTTTTTCAAGTGAGCAAAGTAAACTGGTGTTGAATAGATCTCTCTGGGCAAAACGTTCAGAACAGTGACTTCTTAATGAAAAGGGACTCCATTGGAATGTATGAAGCACACTGTAACCATCATAAAATTATATTAGCATATATCCAGTTAAGAACACAGAGCTTGTGTAAAAACTACCCGCTGTATCACCAGTCTCCTCCATATGGCATTCACGCCCACTGAGTGTAATTAGTAAATTAGATCATTTCATTCAACTATTAGCTAATTAGAGCCCTATTATCATATATATATATATATATATGATTGTATGCCATGATGATTCAATAAAGTGACTGAAAGCATGGCTGATAAGACTACCACAGAGCAGAGAGGTGTTTCTACCCTCTTGTCCTGGGACACCACTGTGTTTGATGGCTTTCATTCAATTTGAGCTTGGTGACTTCGGTTTCACTGATGGTTTTAACTGAATGCTGAGGTGCGTTCAAATTGGCAAGTAACGTTTGCAAATGTTATTGCAAACTATTTCAAACTTTTTTCAGCACGAAGGTTTGCAAACAAGCAAACGGTTTGTGTAGAACACAAATGGCGTTGGATGGTGCTTGCCAGAGAGGCCAACGTTTAATGAACACAATTGGGAAAGTTTGTAAAAGCCGTTCAAGTTCCACCATTCAAAAGAAAACATTCTATATATGTTTTATGTGTAATATCTGTTCCACTGTCTTGACTATCGTCTATTGATCTTTTTCAGTACAGGGCTATGCTGAGTTTAGCTGTGCTACCTAAGTCACTTCGTATTTGGACATGTTTACAAAGTATAGTGTTCCACTATTTTGAATTGTTGAAGCGATGCCAATAGGGTTTTGTGTACTTGGTCATTGATAATTGCTTGTTAGTGAATAGTAATTGTATCACTGTATTGATTGTGTATATGCATTTCTGACTTGTATTCCATGCAGCCCATTGAGTATGGGGAAAAGCGCTAAACAAATACATGTATTATTATTATTGGCCTGAATCCGCCCGTCTGTACTGTCCTGCTCACAGGGTCTTCCTGCAGGATCTGGAGGGATGTCTGGAGGCTCCTGAAGGAGTGGGAGCATGCTTTCTGGAGAGGGTGAGAAACTGCAACTGTGTTTGTGTGTCTTTGTGTGCATGTTTATGTTGTATGTGTGTGTCTTTGTGTGCTTGTGTGTGCGCACGTCTCTGTGTGTGTGTGCATGTGTGTATGTGCGTGTGTGTGTGTGTCTGTGTGTGTTTGTATGTGAGTATCTGTGTGTATATGGCTAGGTGGGTGTGTTTAATGTGTGGGTGTGTGTGTGTGTGTGTGTTTGTATGTGTGTATCTGTGTGTATATGTATCTGTGTGTATAGGTGGGTGTGTTTAATGTGTGGGTGGTTTGCAGTGTTGGGTTTGCTTTGTATTTTTGCTTTGTGTGTCTCATCAGAAGTTTCTGTTTCTTTCCAGAAAGATCATTTCCAGCTGTATGAGCGGTATTGCCAGAACAAGCCTCGTTCTGAGTCGCTATGGAGACAGTATTCTGAATGTGCCTTCTTCCAGGTGTACTGTCCAGTGTCGAACATTGTATTACATTTTAGTCATAGCCACAGTCACAGACACGTCTAATAAACATTGCCACCTATTGGTAACTATATCATATATCTTTTCACAATTCCCTCTCATGTATACATTTATGCAGTGTTCTTATCTTTCAATAACTGTAATTGATAAAAGTTTGAGAAATTAAACATGTATTAACTCTTAATTCTCCTTTTCTCTCTTCTCCTGTGTAGGAGTGCCAGAGAAAGCTTGAGCACAAACTGGGCTTGGATTCCTACTTACTGAAACCAGTCCAACGTTTAACCAAGTACCAGCTTCTTTTGAAGGTTAGTTAAGGGAGATTGAAGTCATTGTCTGACTTAATGATGAACTATACGTTTGAACAATTATTGGTAATTGTAAAAAAACAGTAGTGACTCTTCACAGTCTTTAACACCAGGACAATGGCTTAGAGTAACATGGCTGAAAAATAGTTGTTTTCTGCTCCATTGATTGTAGACTGCCTTCAGGTCAATACTGTTGTTGTGTAAAAATGAGCATGGGGTATTAGTTATTTTGTAGAGATGTCAGCATTATATTGAGTAACCTTGAATACTGCTCCATGTTCCAAAGACCATAAATTATGTTTCAAAAATCTAAATTGTCATAAGCTTGTAATATGATCCCTGCAAAAGAGCATTGTTTTATGGATTTAGCAGAATCAAGCATTGCAGATTATAGCTTTATAATGTGTTCAGCACTGTTTAGTAAGCATTATTTCACTAATACCTTAGTACATTAAGCCAGTGATAAAACCAGGCATGGAGAAAATACTTTATTTTGTGATGTGAGAGAAAAAATGTAAATTCATTTTGAATGTGTTAATTATAGTGATTCTTAATTTGTCATTCTGGGATAATAGTTGTGCATGTATAAAGCAATGTGTCATAGCAGATTCCCAAAGTAGATGGCTCAATTCAGTTGTTATTTTCAATACCCTAAATAAATACGGGATCACACACACACACACACATACGCACACAGACACACAGGCATGCACACATGCACACACACACAAACACACACACAAAGAAACACGCGCAAACAGTTATTTGGCAGACACTTTTAGCCAAAGCAACTTACAAGTGTGCATTCATATGGCTAGAGATCACATACACACTTATGCACACTCTCTCACACACACACACACACACACACACACACATACACACGAGCGTGTGCGCGCTACACACACAAACACAATGAGATCTCTGCATTCTCCCACAGGAGTTGCTTAAGTACAGTGTAGGCTGTGAGGGAGCCTCCGAGCTGCAGGGGGCACTAACAGTGATGCTAGACCTTCTCAAATCTGTCAATGACTCCATGCATCAGATTGCTATCACAGGATATGAGGTGAGCCATTTTATTTCATAGCAACTGGGTAAGTCTGTTTCATCAGCAAAGTACTTTACCTCAATTAGAATGTAAATTATCATTTTATTTATTTTTATTAAGTGTTTACATGGTTTCATGTTTTTGAAATTGCAGGACAGGGTCATCTGCCATCCAAATTATATAATGTACAGAAATATAAAAGGAACAATCTACCCAAATCCTTATACAAAGTGTGTTTTGTTACATTGTGCATTTACAGAGGGAGAGTGTACTATGCTCTGTTGTATTGTGGACAGAATATTATGTATATTATGCTGTGTTGTGTTGTGCTTTATTGCGTGGATATTGGACAGTGGCAGTGTGTTGTGTTGTATTGTGTGGAAGTGGACAGTGACAGTGTGCTGTGTTATATGACAGTGTGCTGTGTTGTATTGTGTGGAAGTGGACAGTGACAGTGTGCTGTGTTGTATTGTGTGGAAGTGGACAGTGACAGTGTGCTGTGTTGCCAGTGACAGTGTGGGGAGCTGAAGTGGACAGTGACAGTGTGCTGTGTTGTATGGCGTGGAAGTGGACGGGGACAGTGTGCTGTGTTGCCTGCAGGGGGAGCTGAGTGACCTGGGCCGGGTGCTGATGCAGGGCTCCTTCAGCGTGTGGATCAGCCATAGGAAGGGCCCGACGCGGATGAAAGACCTGGCACGCTTCAAGCCCATGCACAGACACCTGTTCCTGCATGAGCGTGCTCTGCTCTTCTGCAAGCGCAGAAGGAAGAGCTGTGACAAGGCTTCAAACACCTCCTCAAACAGGCTGTACAGACAAGACCTCCTCTCCTACAGCTTCAAACACCTCCTCAAGGTACAGACCACCTCCTACAGCTTCAAACACTTCCTCAAGGTACAGACCACCTCCTACAGCTTCAAACACCTCCTCAAGGTACAGACCACCTCCTACAGCTTCAAACACCTCCTCAAGGTACAGACCACCTCCTACAGCCTCCTACAGCTTCAAACACTTCCTCAAGGTACAGACCACCTCCTACAGCTTCAAACACAGATAAAAGGTACAGGCTTCAAACACCTCCTCATACAGTCTTAGCACTATTGCTCAAACAAGAATACAATTGCTAAAGAACACAATGTGGGGAAATCAACAGTTCTATATTAAGAAGGGCCAGAACAAAATCAATCAGTTTGCTAAAGAGATGCATCCTTTGGAAATACAATGTTGAAGAAAACTATGAATATTTTAATGAGATTCTGATTACTGCGGACTTGATTACTGTTTCATTTAAACTAAGGTTTATAGCTACACAAAGACAATAGCTTATTTAAAACATACATTCACAGTGATATAAGTAATGATTCCAATCAATAAAGGATTCAAGTTCTTAGAATTGGTGTATTTTGATGTCACTTTCAAGCATGTTCTAAATGGCCTCCATTACCAATGCCTTCTTATCTCAGATGTTCTACTGTATATATGCAGTGAAAACATAGACTTTTACAAACGGAAGTTATACAAAAGTATTACAAAAGGGATTTCTTGTTTATTTTGTGTGGAAACTCTTTAACCCTGTTGCTATTCTACAGGGAAATCAGGGGGCACACAGTTGACATGCTGTTTGTTTGTTTGTTTGTTTGGGGGTAATTTCAAGTTCAGTTTGAAGCAGAACTGTGGGTATCGTCAGCTGGGGGTATGTATGAATTGTTTATCTCCCTCTTCAGATGAGTGCAGTGGGAATCACAGAGAATGTCAAGGGCGACATGAAGAAGTTTGAGATCTGGTACAGCGGCAGAGAGGAGGTGTATGTGGTCCAGGTAAAGGTTCTGCCATTTCCTGTCTACACGTTTCCTGGATACCTACTTGCGTTTTGGCTTGTCCTATCCTGTGTCTTTCTCTCTTTTCCCAGGCACCAACGGTGGAGGTGAAGCTGGCCTGGCTCAACGAGATCCGCAGAATCCTCACCAACCAGCAGAAGCTGCTCAAAGGTCTGTACTGTGTGCTTGATTTCCTCCAGTGACATTCCTCAATGACATGTGAGTCTGTTTAGGATGGACTGTCAGTTTGAGAAGGGCCTAACGATTCGGTCATAAAGTCCCAACCTTTCATCTCCCCATCCATAAAAAACACAGGTTATCTTGCCTTCTCAGTGCAGGCTCCTAAGCTAAGGAAAATATCAGAAAGTATTTTTATTTTTTTACAACACAACACATAAAAACACGCGTATTTAGACTTGCTTTAAGAAATGAGATTTCACACAATGTAAAAAAGCAAGCTGAAAAAAAGTATCCACAGGAAGTGACATCATAAACCCCGGTCCTGACCCCAAGGGTGTATATTTTATATCTGTCTCCTAGTTTTAATCTTATGACCTCGATTGCTGTACATGCTCTGCTTTGTATTATCATTGCCATTGTTTTTCAACTTTATTTTTTTTGTTTTTGTTTTTTATTTATAGAGAACCACAATGGAAATAAGTTGGCTTTTTGCCAACTTTATTGTGTTATCCTCAGCAATTTGTGGTGTGCATTAATGTAATGTCATGTATCAAGGGTATGTGTGTTCACATTGTGTATATCGTTTTTTTGTAATTGTCAAATAAAACAAACTAACTCATTTTAGCTGGAAAGTGTTTGAGTATCATTTATGAAAAGCCCTTTATTAATAAAGTTATTATTAGTCTCCCTTCAATCTATCCCTCCCTCCCTCTCTTTCTCTGTTTGTGCCTCTCTCTCTCTCTCTCTCTCTCTCTCTCTCTCTCTTTCTCTCAGAAGAGTGCTGCCATCACAGCCCAGTGTCTGAGCAGATCCAGCTGTCCCCACCTCTGTCTGACAGGTGAGTCTGTCTCCAGGTTGATTTTCATAGCATCCGTGAAAGTCATGTGTTCTCCCCCACCTGTGACCTGGAGCTTCCTCACTTTTCAACCTGCTTCTCGCCCTGGCCACTCAAAGTGATGTCAGTGTCCAGCTGAGGGTCATTGAGAGCCATGGCAATGTTTAAAGGCTTAGGGAGTATTACCTGATAGAATTAAGCCTGTCAAAAGCTCTGATGCAATACTAGGTGAAGTGCATATGCTATGTCAAGGTAGCCTCTTGCTTTCCCACATACAGTCACAATTCCCAGTCGCAATACAATCTCATATAATTTCCAGCACAAAATGTGGCAGCCATGTTGTGGGGGAGTAACTGTGACCAGGCAGGGTGAATGGGTGAGAGATACAGTTGTGCTATGCCCAGGCCACATCTGTAGTGTCTCGTTGACTGTTCCACAGGGCCGTACGTCCATCCAGAGGGCCCCGTAAGGGCTGCTTGCCCAGGCTTGCCTATGCGTCCCTGTCCACCGATGTGTTTCTGTGTCTGCGACGCTCCAAGCAGCAGTGATGCTCAGTGTTAAATTCAGCAGGACCCCACCCCCCACACCACCACCCACCCGCCCCCCCCACTGCCAGCGGCCATCCCGTCCTCCGTGTGGGAGGTGACTCGGTGACTGAGGGCTGCTGTGTTTGCTTACTGATCGTCATTGCACTTGTGACTGCCACCCTGCCCCCCCACCACCCCACCCACCTCCAAGGAGCACTCTTAACCCACCATCCGAAAACCAGTCGGGGTTCTCACCTCACTGGGCCCCCCCATCCTCCTTCCCACACCCAGACATGGTACCCAGGAGAGATTTTGCACTCCTCTCTGCAAGTTCTGCATCATTGATTTTTGCAATGTGCATGAAAGGCAAATATAAGAGGAAATGTTTGGTTTGAATGTCATGATAAAGTTCATGGTTTTTATTTTATTTTATGCTGCCAAGAACAAAATGTATTTTTTCTAAGGTGGGGCTCGCTTTTTGAGATCTCGTCCCCTCAAACCATCCGAAATGAGCTTCTGCTTTTCAAACCATCCAAAATGAGCTTCTGCTTTTCAAAATCTGATGTGGACCCCCCCCCCAAAAAAACCTCTAAACTTACTCTGTAGGATCTTGATAAACTGAGACCACATTTTTTGCTATCATAATTTGTTCTGCACCTGGGAAAAAGAAAAAAAAAGAAACAAAAATGTGCTGCTTCCACTGGAGAGAGACAGAAACATGCGCTCTTCTCCAGAGATGTTTGAGCAGAATGGCATCTGATTGCATTGATTGCATTGATTGTGTTCCGTTGGAACAGTTTGGCTGGTGTGTACAGTATGTGCTTTCTGTCCGTCTGTCTGTCTGTCCCTTCACTGGCTGCTCAGCTTGTTCTGATGTGTTTCTCACAGCAAGCTGCAGAGGGCGTCAGTGAGCTCAGAGGAGACTGAGTCCGGTCGCACCAGCCCGGTCCTGTTGGACTCGGCTGTCTTCTCCCCGCAGCATCGGCACAACCGTCGCAGTGAGTCCAGTCTGTTCTCCGGCCCACGGAACGCAGATCAGGGAGGGTCGACGACCGTCATCACAGATTCTATAGGCTCACCAGATGGTCAGCTCCTGCATCTGTCCTCTACTTCCTAACCGCAGGAGACTCTGCATGGCAACATTATCTATATATGGTAATATTATTTGTGGTGCTATATTACAGTACAGAGCCAGGCTGTTGGATTGCTCATCCTGTTAGGACACTGTTCTAGTGTGTGGGTGACCCTCACGGTCTGGTGTTGAATCCAGTGGGAGTGCCATGTGAGGCAATGCATAAAAGCAGGGGGTAAAAGCATATTTAAAATTGTTTAAAAAAGCATCCATTGCCACAGTCACGACTCTTAAAGAATATTCATAAGATGCATCAAATTTTTTTGGCTTTCGATTAGAATACAGAGTTCATCTGGTGGGTTTATAGAATCTGTACCATCACCAAAGTGCCTGTTAAAAGAACTTCAGAAAAACAAACCAAAGAATTGTATTTGAGAAAAACATTTTGCAATTATTTTAGAAGTTTTATAAAAAAGTACTTTTGTAATTTTTATTTTTTTATTTAACTTTATTTAACCAGGCAAGGGTTAAGAACAAATTCTTATTTACAATTTTTCTTGAGGGAAGGGGAAAGGGGCTAAATGTTTTTTAAAAGACAGCAGCACACATCTTAAGTTTTAATCAAATTGTTTCAGTGTTTGTTTTTTTGTTTTTATGTTGATTTTATACTGTTTATTCGCCAAGCACCTGTACACATGGAAGTGCGTGTGCCTTTTGAAAACTATTAAAAAATTACTTTGACCAGGGCTCCCCCTGAGTCACACAACCAGCAAAGGAACTTGTTGCAAGTGCAGGTCGCCCACTGCAGCCTGGGTTCGAGCCCAGCTCTGGCGGCTATTGGCTGTCTGCCCCCCTGGGGAAGCCGGCATGTGCAAGTGGCTCTGTGTGTCAGAGTTAAAGGCTTGGTGGGTTTCATCTCGGAGGCGGTTCAATTTGCCTTTGTCACTGCCAGTTCCAGAGTTGCAGCCATGAACTTATAATACAGGGGAGGATTTAAACTAGAAGAGGACACAATTGCCACCAAATTAAATTAACACATTTAAATTAAAAAAAAAAAACAACTTAAATTAGTAAATGAAAAATGACTGACTGTGAGGCTGGGTGTGGCTCAATGTTCCTGTCCCGGGTCGTTCCCAGGCTGGCCTGGAGCGTCCCGCTCTGTGGATATCTGTGAGGGGCTGGATGGCTGGAGCAGACCCCTCTCCATTCTGTCAGACACTGAGGAGGAGGATGTGTCTGTGCTGGTGAGTGAACACCAGGACTGGGTTCATGGGGACAGCCAAAATCGGGATTAAAGACCGAGCTGCTTTTCCATCTGTCTTTTTATGCGTTTTGGGTTTGTTCTGATTCTTAGTTATGCTTTTTTATTTTTTATTTAAATGCACACTGTTGTACAGCACTTTGAGACTCTAAAATGAAATGCACTTAAAATTGATTATTATTATTATTATTACAAGAACATAATGCATAATGACGAGAACAGGGTGAGCAGTATTTGGCAGTAGTCTTTGGTTTCATGTGGCATCATGATCTGGGTTTTTGCCGCCATCTGAAGCCTTAATGTGAGAACCTGTAATGAGAGTCAGTGGTGTGGTGCAGCTGTGATGTGTTGGTCGCTTTCAGTGGAGAAAATATCTAGTTCACATTTACGCCATAACCTCCAACTCCAGACTGACAAAAGCAGTGGATTGTGGGCCTGTGTCAGTTGGGGGTGACCCTGCCTGCCAAACAGGGGAATGCTGACACACAAAATGACATAATCAGCCTCAGTGTGGGGGCAGCTGTGACATCATCAGATGTTTTATTAACCAGTATCAGCAGAACAAATCACATGACACTGGATTAATCTGCACTGAACCTCTCTGAGAGACTTGGTGGTTTGCAGTGTGAAAGCTCTCTTCCTGGACCACAGTTGAGGACACCTCTTTTCAATGTGGTGTACGGAAGACAGGACTGAGCAAATTTGTGTGTCCTTCGCCAGCCCACCACTTCCCATCAGCCCTTGAGAAAGGTGCAGTCCTTTTGCCACCCAACCAGTTATGTGGGACCTGGAGAGGAGTAGGTCTGAGGTCACAGGAAGTGGAGGGATGTTGAAGAAGAGACGGAAATGGAAACGTTGAAGCACTTCCTCGGTCTGTCTTGACCCTGTGCTGTCCCTCTCCCAGGTCCCAGGCAAGTACAGGGCCCTGGCCGACTGTCAAAGGCCGGACGACCTCATCATAAAGTGCGGTGACATCATCCAGCTGCTGCAGGAAGACAGCGAAGGGCAGTGGTAAGGAGAGGGGGATGATGGCTCCCTCTGCTGGCTGTATCTGGAGATGCTCTGGAGTGACCATATGGGGGCAGCAGAGATTTATCTCTCTCTCCCTCCCCGTCTCCATCTCTCTCAGGCTGGTGAAGAACCTGAGCCGTAGGCAGGAGGGCTGGATCCCGGTCAGTAATCTGCAGGTGATCCTGGGAGACGGCAACAGGGTACCCTGCAACAGGCTCAGAGGTGAGGAGGCTTACCTGGGCCTTTAGACCTGGGGTCCCCAAACCCTGGCCCTGGAGAGCCACCGAGTCTGCTGGTTTATGTGTTCACCTTAAAACCAGCCACCAGTTTAGACCTGAGGAACAAGGTGAGGTGAGGTAACTGTGATCAACTGCTTTAATTAATCAATTGAGTGTAATGAAAACCAACAGACCCTGCAGCCCTTTAAACAGTCTGTTTCTGCTGTGAATGTGGGTGTTTGAGGTTTATCCGTACTGAAAGAACTGCTGCTGAACTCTCCTGAACAGTATTCCAAGGAAACGGTTACGTGTCTTACGATGATGTATACAAATATGAGATGCATGTATACTTTGGGGGTTGTATTTTGCAAACCACATTGTTCTGTGACTGCATTTGTATAACAATAGATTTTTTTTTTTTTCTTTTTCTTGCTCCTGCAGAACCAGGGACTGTGAAAACACGAAAGCTGAGCTCCTGAGCCCTGATGGAGCAATGCGCCGGCTCTCCCTATGACCTGCGTGGGACGGAGGGGGACACAGAGACACAGCTGAGACATCTGGGAGAGCTTCCATTTACACCTACGCACACCTTTTCCCTGGTGAGTCAGCAGGGGTCTCAGAGAGCCCTGATTGGTTAGGACTCATGGCACAGGGAGAGCTGGCCATTCAACGCAGAACAGAGAAACATTGAGATTCTGCGTTCTGACAAATGGGAAAGCGGGACATTTGTGACTTTTGTTCCAGAGCAGGTTTCCCTGGAAGCAGCACAAACAAACTTCACTGTGGTGAAGACTCTAGCACTCGTTCCAGGTTGCTTTCAGAAACAGGTGACCGGAGCCCAAATATAGCAAGGTAAGGTTGGGCTGACAAATGCAGGTGGTCCTGAATTTCCTGGTTCAATCAGGGTAAAAAAAACATTGATAATCTTTTCGATTATCGCTGACGGAGGTCATGGGAGGCGCATCATAAACCCACCAAATACACATTTAACCCGACCCTTGAGTGAGTGGGCTTTGCCAGACTGCTATTGCGGGGTCTGTGGGTGACTCATCCTCCACACCCAATCACAGCAAGACACGGGAGCACATCTCTGATACCCTCTCATTAGCATTCCCAAGCACCATGCGTCTGGAACTGATGTCAAGTCAAGAATTGGGGTCAACATGGACATCTGTGACCACTTCGACAGCCCCCCCCCCCCCCAACGCACATGACATCAATGTGGTCCTGACCATGCTGTGGAACACTGATTCTGCAGCAAAACATCAGATGATATACATTTTTCTGATGGAACTATGCTGATGATATCAGTGTCAGACTATATCCAGTTGGGATGGCTTGCTGTCTTAAGAATAGGACACATACAGTATGATCTCTCCTCAAGCTGTGTTGTACACTTCAGTCAGTGGCCGTAACGCAGCAGCTGTCTAAAGGTCTGTTTTATTGTTGTTGTTTTTTTTTTTGTATCATCCAGGAAACATACTGAACCTTTTATTCAAGTAGACAACATTTCTAAATGGGAGGATTTTAGGTTTTGAGAGTTTTTTTTTTTTTCACCTGTTTGTAATTTTGAATGTTTGTCCTTATTTATTTAGGGATTCATTTTAACTCGACATATAGCTGTGCCGTCAGAAATATATATACATAGAATTATTTATATTTTTCCCCCACAGTCTTTGTTTTCCAGAAGGTAACCAGCTCTTACAATCTTTACCTGGGGTAAACCTCAGGGTTTACCTGCCAAAATGTGCTGTGCCATAGATGCTTTCATTGGTCTTTGGGGGTCTTTCAATGGTTGTGTGTGTGTGTGTGGCTTTGTTTGACATGATTCGTGTGGTTAGTGTGTTCTCAGCAATATTTTAACAATGACATGCACTGGATGTCCCATTCCCAACCTCGGAAAATATGTATTTGAAATGCACAATGACAAAGACAAAAAATATGATGCAACAACTACAAAAAGAGAGAGCATATATATTTTTAGGCTTTATAACAATATCATTATGCTGCATGGGTGACCGCAATATTATCTTCCAACTTTTTTCCATTTTCTTCACATCTTCATTTCTGTTTTTGTTGCAGGGTAGTTACTAATTTTGTCATTAATGTTCGTCAGTTGACAGGAAACTGGTCAATCCAGGGGTGTTACCAATGGCTCCAGCACTACAGAGGATAAAATGTGTGTCTATGTGGAGCTAAGATTGAACTTATCCTTATCATACATGACTATGTACGACTGGTTAATGCGTGTCCATATTTTCAATACTGTTTCCAGTACAGCACAGCCGGCAATGATTTTACTAGGGATTTCAGTCGATTTTGCAGTGTCATTTACACACAAAAGCATAGGGTCTTCAGAGCTCCGTGAGGGTCATGGTTAGATAGTAACTCTATTTTTCCCTATTTTGTCCAACTCTCGCAAGGTTTGACTGAGTCCACCATAGACGGAAATGACGGAAAGTGTCCAACCATCGTGCCAGTCTCAAAGCCTCTACATGCTTCTAAATAACTTGTGCGACTTCTTCGCGGTTCGCGCAATGCAACAATGTCGCAAGCACTCTGCAATATATATACGTTTGCAAAGGCTATGCGCAGCCTATGCAACATGGTGTCCTTACACTTCTGTACACTAGTAGGTGTCAATGTATTGAACAAGTTTGATAAGGTTTTCATGAAACCAGGGAAACTCCTGTACCTTTGAACTTCTTCATCCATCTATCCAATCTTTCCTGAAGCTGGTTTATTTTATACCATGTCGAACAAATGATGCTGGCTATCTATGGTATGTCATTAGTTACCAGCTCAATGAACTGTGAACTATTACTGACAGCTCTGCCTCCATTCGCTAACCAACCAATCAATGATGCACAACATCTACGTGACCAGTTGCGCTGCGGTCGCGAGTTTGATTTTTGTGCTAGGTAGGCGATACCCTCTGAAACCCCTTCTGCGTTGGTCACAAATGTTGCGTTGATGTTGCAGAGACCTGGTTGTGTTGCTGTCGTGTTGTTGTCCTTCGAGCATGTAGAGGCCTTTACACTTATAGTTAGGGTTACCAGCTCATCTTTGAGATGGATCACTTTAGCGGAAGATGCGCATGCGCGAGATCTGGGGAAAAAAATTGGGTTACTGTCTAGTCACGACCTCCGGTAAGTAGTGCGACCTCATATTTACGTTCTTCGTACACAACATCATTTAAAGCTTGCCTTACAGGTATTGCTGTACTTGACCTGGTTTCCATTAAACTGGATCATACAGCATACATCGAGCACACCCACGGGGTCGAACGTTTAAATATTGATTGCGGACTTGTATGAATTTGCAACATCAAATCAAGCACGCGGTTGGAAGGCTGCCTTTGATATCGCTGCGTTTGAAGTGGAAATGAAGCAGCAGGAGCCGCTCCAGAATATACACATTTTATATGTTATTAATTTATTTATTTGCCATCGAGTTGTTCCCGCTCAGCGTGAGATCGCTATGCAGTTACTTTTATATCCCATACACTGTTCAGGAAATCGTGTTCCAGTGCAGTTTTAGATCATACATTTTTAATTTTAAAAATAGGCATCGTTTATTTTCAGTCCGTTCAAAACGCTGCAGGTTTTGCACTGAACTCTAGCGATAATATATGCATAAAACTAAAGCTTGAAACCACTGTCCGTTGTGGCAGGCGCTGTGTGCTCGTTTATGAATGTCTGATTTTGGAGCAAATGCATGGCAATGCGGGCATTGAGCAATGGACAGATTGTGCTGTTATACTGTACTGTTGTATACATGTAATTGTTATCGGTGCGTTTTAATTCTTGTACAGCTTCTCTATTGTATATAAGAACAAAATGTTTAAAAAAGTTTGTTACAAAAATATAGAACCATGCGTTTGATCTGGTGATTCACATTATGATGCATTGGTTTGTTCTTGGTTGTATATACTTGGTATTTAATTGGTGGTGGTTGAGGTGAGTTTCCCCCCTTTCACTGTAGTTATATCACATATTACTCAACCTCTAAAATAAACCAATAAAATGCTATTTATGACTTCTCAGAATAGGTCGGTGTGGGTCTAATACTGCTCAATTACTTTTTCTTGTTGATTGGCCTGTGAATTATATTACATCTTATTACAAGTGTGTGATTGAAAGTATAAATATTATTTAACAAAAAATATTTTTGTAATTAAAACATTTATTAAATTAAAAATCCATAATAGGACACAATATTGGTCCTGCTGAAGTCAAACATGAAAGGCATAACTACAGTTGTACACACTAGTAGTCAATTTCTCCTCCCTGCTTGCATTACCACTTTGTTCAGCAGATGGGGATGGTGGGACTCGCCTCCTGTGCTTTTTCTTTCGATTTTTGCTAGACTGTTTTTCCCTCTGCCTGAAAGCAGCACTCTGCCAATGGTTCCGAAACTATGTTAAACCTGCCTGCTACAGAACACATTGAGTACACAAAAAATATTGTTTTTCATTTCCAGTTGAATGAAAACATCTCAAAATGGCAACAAAAAAAACAAAACAAAAAAACTGCTGAATCCACACTGCACAGTTCACGGGGGTCGCTGAAGGTCAGAGGGGGTCAGGGACGTCGGTCCCGAGCACGTCCTTGGTGACGCCGGTGACGCAGCGGATCCAGCGGTAGTAGTGGGACACGCGCGTGTAGACACCGTACTTGCCCTCCTTGGCGCACTCCTCGCCCCAGCTGACGATTCCGGTGAGGAACCACGTGTCGTGGTAACGGTTGGTATGGGGGCCGCCACTGTCGCCCTGGCAGGAGTCCTTCCCCTGGTCGTAGTACCCGGCGCAGAACATGTAGCGGGAGATGCGGTCACTGCTGCTGTCCTTGCACTCTGTTCGGTCCACGAACGGCAGCTCCACCTTCTGCAGCACGGTGGCCTCCGTCCCCTGGAAACGCAGCCGCCCCCAGCCGCTCACCCTCGCCATGGAGCCCGCCTCCACCAGCGCCTCGGTGAAGACCTTGGGCCCCAGACAGACGGGCCGGACGTAGTCGGTGAAGCGGATGGGTGATCGCATGCGCAGCAGGGCAATGTCGTGGTTGTATAGGTCCATCCGGGGGTTGTATAGGGGGTGGGGGCGCCATTCAGCGACCTCATGGTCCTGCTCCCTCCCGTCTGTGTAGTGGACGTTGTGCTCCCCTACGAGAGGGGCGAGGGGTTAACTCTCGGGGCTTGATCCAATCAACATTCCACCTAAAGCTCTTTTTCTTTTTTCTTTTTTTCTTTTCTTCCCCCCCAACCCCCCAATATTTCAGATTTTTTCCCAATTTTTTCCCTTTTTGTAGCCCAATTTGTACCCTGTTCTAGTTCAACTACCTCCCTCTCTCATACTGTCAGTCCGCTGCCACAACTCTGGGACCAGCAGTGGTCTTGCGGAACTTGCCAAGCCATTGAGTTCTCTGCGTGCGAGCGGCTCAAACACACACAGAGCCGCTCGCACGCAGAAAACTCGACGGCTTGGCGAGTTCCGCAGAAAATTCATGCCAGCTTTTTTCCCCCGTCCCACTAGGGGCAGACAGCCAATCACCGCCTCTGAATGCGACTCTTGTGCAGGGCAACCTGCACTTAGAACAAGTGCCTTTACTGGTTGTGTCACCCAGGGGCCCAACTTTTAACTCATTATTAAAAGCAAGATTGTTCATTTTGTTTTTCACAAGCACAGTGTGGAGATGGTTCAGTGATCACCAAAATTCAATTTGTGAAAAAAACTAATTGCACTTGCATTTCATTTTAATAAGGCAAAGTTAAGGACACATGTTGATTGAATACAGGCCTAAATCCTAAACCAGGGGACATTACACACAGCTGCACCTCTCACTCCTCCAGGTAAAGGAGGTGAAGTCTGGGAGAGGGTGGATGAGAGTGAGTGATTTAAAGGCACCAAGGTCAATCTGCTCGTTGAGAAAACACAACAGATGGAAATGGTGGCTGGATACATATGTGCATGCCATTTAAGGACCGTTTACTGACTGCGTGGCCTGCATGTTCATAAAAACACTTTCACTAGGGTTCATAGTGAAATACTGACACTCTCCAAAGAATATAGATTTCACGTTCCAATTTTATTTGTTAAATTGTAATTGTGAGTTATAACATACAGTATAAAAGTTATAATAGCGTATCTACTGCTTTCAGAGAACAGCCCTAGGTGCCAAAACATGACAAGAGCCAGTTAGTGTCCGAAGTCCATACAAGTTATTTTATTTTCTAAATCATAGTGGCCTGTATACTCTATGGTTACAGGTACTTTAAGGGTTTTAGGCATATATGGATGCATAACCGTATGCAGTAGTGATGGGGGAATGAGGTGTCATGGAACCAAAAATGGGCTGTACTACCATGATCTTACCAGTGATGCACATTCATCTTAACCAATCATTGTGTTTCTGTGTGGATAGTACAATGTTTTGATAGGGTTAAACAAGTCAGTGATTGACCCATTATGGAGTTAAATGAAACCTCATTCTCCCATTGCTAATTTGCAGTGTTGTGCCTGGGTTTCACAGTGTGGTCAGTGTGGAGAGGAAGTGACTGTGCAACCGACAGGAAGTAGGTGTGTCTTACCCACTCTGACGATGAGGGCGTCCTCCCTGCCCTCCACTAGGCAGTGGGCTGCCGTGATCACCCAGTGCTCACTCAGTATGGAGCCCCCGCAGAACACCACCTGGGATGGTTTATCAACCAGAGCCACCTGGGGGAGAGGCACACAGAGCTGGGACAAATTGTCACCCTCACTCACTCCACACACACCCTCCACCACCACCCCGACACACACACACACACACACACACACACATCTGAGTCCTAGACCAATGAACAGGGACCCTCCATCACCATGTGACCACTCAAATTTAACTCTGGATGGTGACTAATTATTTTATCTTCTCATGTATGTATTTTTATTTGGTTGTTTTATTTTTTCGATGCTTTTATCTTTTTCTCCCAATTTGGAATGGCCAAACGTATTCTAAGACATGCTTGCTGCAACCTCTGCCATCAGTTCCGGAGAGCGCAGACAAGCATGTGCTTTCCTCCAAAACACGTGATGTTAGCCACCACTTATTTTCACACCGCAGTCTGATAAGCTTGCCAAGACATGAGTCGGAGGAAGACATTTGATGCACAGCTGTATACCGACAGGCAGCCCATTGACCAGCAGGGGTCGCTGGTGTGCAACGAGACACGGAAAATCCAGCAAAGTAAATCCATCCCTCCCTGAGCCAAGCCTGATATGGCTTTGTATCGAATCCAGAACATGCCAGTGCTGACTGTGGCCAGCAGCCCCATGGGACAATGCATACTTGGCAGTTGCGTGGCTCAGGTGAGCCTAGTTACTCTCTCTGTCACTCACCTGCCAGGTGAGCCTAGTTACTTCCTTTATCACCCACCTGCCAGGGGATCTCTCCCTGTATCACGTCGTTGCCCCCGACGATGCGCTGGTCCAAAGCCTGCTGCTGGATGACAGTGGGCAGAGTGGGTTGGATGAACCAGAGGGGCAGCTTGCTGTTGGAGGGGCTCGGTGTTGGGTCTGTTGTGGGAGGGGCGGTGGCGGTGGTGGTGGGAGGGGCAGTGGTGGTGGTGGTGTTGGTGGCATTGGCGGCATTGGCGGTAGTGTTGACATGATGGTCGGTGGTGTTGAGAGGAGGGGAGTTGAGCTCCACAGGGAGTAGAGACCGGGAGGAGAGCACAGGGAACGCTGTAATCACAGGCTTGCCACACGGAAACTCTCCTGGGGATATGTAGGCAAGAGACACACACACACACACACACACACACACACAGAAACACAATCACACAACACACACACCAAACACAGAAATACGAGAGACACACACACAGAAACACAAGCACACAACACACACACACACCAAACACAGAAATACAGAGACACACACACAGAAGCACAAGCACACAACACACACACACACCAAACAGAAATACAAGAGACACACACACACACAGAAACACAGAAACACACACACACCAAACACAGAAACACAAGAACATACACAGACATACACAGAAACACAAGCACATACGCACATATGCAAACATGCACACAAACGGAAGCACACAAGCACATACGCACACACAACATTCACCACACACAACCACACAGAACATGTTAAGGGCTGACCTGAGCAGGATCAAATGAAAATAAATAATAGCCTAAATACGTTTGATGAAGTGTCTAGTGGAATAATTTGGTAACATTCAGAGCATGCATGAATGAAATGCGTTGGTTTGTGGTTGTATAATGAAAAATGCAACTATGAAAGTAATTAACAGAGTGCAATGTGAAGGATCATGGGAAAGTGCCATGGTAACCGGAAAGGGCACCTTCAGGCTCACAGCTCTTTCCGTCCTCTGCCAGTCTGTGCCCAGTTGCACAGTTGCACACTCGTCCATGCTCCTGGTCCACCTCACAGAAGTGCATGCAGCCACCGTTGTTTATGTCACATTGCCTGATCAACTCTGTGTGACGAGCACAGCCATGTCACGCACTGGAATCTGTACTTTATTATATTTTATTTTGCCTTTATTTAAACAGGTTCTGACTCAGGCGGCACGGTGGGCAGTGGATGACTCACAGCAAGAACTCAAATCCCAGTTTTTCCGCGGGACAACCCTTTCCAAAGACAATCAAAGATTAAAATGGGCTGAGTGAATACATGGATTGGGACCTTGTGTAGCGGAACACATGCTGGGATGTGGGAGGCGGGTGAAGGATGGATGGATGGATGGATTAGGACTCAGAACTCAAATCCCAGTTTTCAGGGACAAACTTTAGGGAATCAAAGATTAAAATGGGCTGGGAATACAAGGGATTTAAAGGATCTCTAATTTACTCAAGTGTTGCCTTTATTTTACCAGTTACCTGTATACACCGGTGAAGCTGTCAGGCCACAAAACGCTGTTACTCACCTATCTCACAGTTGCGCCCCGTGAAGCCGGTGAGACAGGAGCACAAGTACGTTCTCAGGCCATCTTTGCACTCGCCTCCATTCTGGCAGGGAGAGGACAGGCACTGGTTCACATCTGAAAGACACAGCACGACATGACCGACGAACCGCTCAAAACACGGGGATCCCACGTGACACCTGACTCATAAGAACATAAGAGCACAAGATCAGAACCCCAGGATCAGCCCACCTAGGCTCAGAATCTCACATACTGTCTAGAGCAGGGAGGGCTGCAGGGTGTGCTGTTTTCATTGTTACTCAAGAGTTTGAGTTCACCACTAACTCATCTCACCTGGTGTCTTGTGTTAACTGCTGATGGGTGAAAACAAAAACCAGCACACTCTGCGGCCCTCCAGGACCAGGATTGAGAACCCCTGTTCTAGATTATCTAGCACTGTGTCAAGCCTGGTCTTGAACTTGAACTCCCTGACGTAAATGGGCAACACTGAACTCTCTGAATGAAACTCTGACATCACTCAGCGTCTGAAGGATGCAATGCCCTGTTTGGAGTCTGAGAGACATGTTCTCTGACACAATCGCCTCTGACTAACTACCAAACAAGGCCTGCGATTTGTGTCAACACCACTGTCAATCATTAAGCACATGCTTACCTATATAACTGACCCAAAACGCCATCTGGAAAAGAAAAGGATCAAAACAGCACATTATTATTCAGTATGGGTAATTTAATGACGCACAAGAAATTTCCAGTGAACCTGCGATTTTGGGTTTTTTACAAGAGCTGCATTCTTAACCAGCAACCAAACAGCTTGGCAGTGAGAAGCTACTGACTACCACATTTACAAACATGTACATTTTACATTTAGCAAACGCTCTTATCTAGAGTGACTTACACAGCTGACATTTCTTTCCATACAATCCATTTACACAGCTGGATATTTACTGAAGCAATTCAGGTTAAGTACGTACCTTGCTCAGAGGTACAATGGCAGTGCTCCATCTGGGAATCAAACCTGCAACCTTATTGTTACAAGCCTAGTTTTCCATTTAACTGTGTAACACACTGTATAAGCACTACACTTAACCATACTACACTGTGTAACCATTATACTGCACTATAAGTACTACACTTCCTAACCAATGCTACATATGCCACGCTCCTTAAAATGCTACATTGCCACCCTGTCACTGAGTCGGCCTCCCATCTAGCCCGCAAGGCTCGCCCCAGAACTGTCTCCGTTGCCGGGGGAAACGTGGCAGCTCACCGTCTTCTCCATGTTCTCAAACACCTCGCGTGCCTCCTCCAGGTCACACCTCTCCTCCAGGCACTCCCTCTCCAGGTTTCCCCACCTCATCTCCTCCAGAAACCCACTGTTATGGCGCTTCTGTCTCTGCAGTACATCATCTGCTGAGCTCTGGGGCAGGAACACCGAGGCTGGGGGGCAGGAAGGGGGGGCATTTAATCAGACCTCCAGCATCACCTGCCCCCAAAGACACAACTCCTCTACACCACCCTTGGGTCTTTGAAATAAAATGTGCTACAATGGGCAAACACAGAGGGTAGAACACAGCTACTGTGCAATAATTGTGTGAATTGAACTAAGAACAAAGTCAGCTGCCTTTCTAAGGACCTTGTGGTTATAAAGCCTGCTTCTCCTCTGAGCTCACTGCTGCAGAGTCTTGGTTAAGATGGCACTTCTTAATGTCAGGTCACTGTCAAACCAGAGCTTTAGGGGCCTCCCGGGTGTTGTAGCGGTAGAATGTCCGATGCTGCCCACTGCGACCGGGGTTCGATTCCACTGGCCACGCCAGTTTCGGCTCTGGTCAGGAGTGGCACTAGGGGGCGGCAATTGGCTGTCCGCCCCAGGGTGGGGGGAGGGAAGCTGATATGAGCTCGCTGCGTATAGGAGTGGCCTTGTGTGCATACCGGAGTTACGGTGACGCAAAAAAAAAAAAAAAAACAGCTTTATTCTACATGACTTAAATCTGGGGATCATAACCACTTCTGTAAACGATGTCTCCCTGAATATACCCTGGACTCTGTATTCTTGGTCTGAGCCTGAATAGTCTTGCAATGTTTGTTTATGATCATCTCTGTATTGTTTTAAATGTTTTGTTGCCAGTTGTTCCTAAAAAACGCTTTCATTCTCGTATCATTAATTCGCAAACGGCCTCTGTTTTCGCCTCTGTTATAGCAAAAAATAAGCAACAGACTTCTCTCACTGATGTATTGTTAAATCGATTCCATCGTTTGCCAGACTGCTCTGGATGCTACTGCTCCTGTTAAAACTAGGTCAAAGTCGGCTGTGATATATTCCCCTTGGATAAATGAGAACATGCATGACTTAAAGAAGAAATGTAGGAAAGTTGAATGCAGATGGAAGGCCACAAAATGACATGCTCACTGCCTTCAAATGAAGGATTTATCAACTTTTTATTATAAGGCAATTAAAGATGCAAGAGAGAGCTAAGTACTTCTCTGATCTTATTGCTGCAAATCCGCACAACTCTAGGTTTTTATTTAGTGCCATTGATCGCATTGTGAACCCTGCACCTGCTTGTGCCTTTGCTTCATCCTCAGCTGACTGAACTCCTTCACACCTATTTCCATGTAGGACCTTCTGGACACATGATGCCCTCTTCCTGTTCCTGAGATATCATACCCACTGGACTCCTTAAAGATGTTATTGTGGTTCTCTGTGGCTCAGTTGGTAGAGCACAGCGTTGGCAACGCTTAGGTTTTGGGTTCAATCCCCATTGGGGCCACATATACTGAAGATGTATGCATTTACTACTGTAAGTCGCTTTGGATAAAAGCGTCTGCTAAATGGCGTATATTATTATTATATTATTGTGACAATAGGCACCATGTCTTGCTTCCTCCATACTGGCTGTGTTCCTGATTTGTTTTAAGACCTTAAGTGTCCAGCCTCCTTAAAAATCCACATCATGATACATATTTCTGAAATAACTATAGACCTATCTCTAAGCTGCGCTTTATAAAAGTGTATTTTAATATACAATCAGGTTTCCGGCAGCAACAGATTACAGAAACCGCCCTTCTTAGGGTAATGAATGACCTGTTGCTACATGCAGACTCTATTCTGGGGTCTATTCTGGTGCAACATTGGTTTAAATGGGTGTTGTGGAGTGAGTGAGTGAGTGAGGACCCAGGTTTAAATGAGTGTTGATGTGAGATGAGTGAGTGAGTGAGTGAGTGAATAGTACCTACCTCTACAACTGGGTTCCAGCACCAGCGCCCAGATGATCAGGGTAAGGAAGACTCCAGCCATCCCCACTCAGAGGTCCTGTCAAGCCATGTGACAGAGAATAAAATGTTCCCTTCAGCAGACCACTCCAAAGTACAAGAGCTTGTTTACACTGTGCCCACACTGAAGGTACACTGTGGTGTGTGTCTGTGTGTGTGTGTGTGTGTGTGTGTGTGTGAGAGAGAGAGAGAGAGAAAGAATATGTATGTATGTATGTATGTATGTATATATATATACATATATATGTATGATTGAATAAGGCTGGGCCCAAACATGGATCCTCAGACAGTGTTGCCAACTTGTTTATGGCATGTGGCTAGTCGTCAATATTCTGGCAGAAGTCGTCTAGATGACGTAATGATCTTGCTAGATCATTAAATTGACAACACTGTCCTCATATTACCTGCAGTGAGAGGTCCTAATGGTGTTGTTCTCAAGGTTATTTTGACCACGGCAGACCAAGATTTAATATTGGCCTGGCACGCATTCCTAATGCTTAAGTCAAAGCAAGATAAACAGTGGTCAACAAGTGTTACACAAGAGAGGCATGTGATGGTAGATTTTGAAAATAGCGTTAGCACTATCCATCCGCTAACGGGAAATATTATCAGCTGTACCTTTTCCACACGTCTAATTTCGTGTTGTTTTAAATTATTCTACCGTGGTGCTCTTTTGTGAAAATATGCTGAAACTCACAATAGGAGTGTACATAGTGTTGTGCACTGCTATTGGAACTTTATTGGCATGACAAATATGATTGTGTTGCCAAAGCATAGTATACATTGTACAATAAATAACAATACAAACAATAAAGTAACAATAATAAACAATCAGATATTGTATGTTACACATGTACCTTACATATGTATAAACATATACATACATGTGCATACAATACATTCACAAACATACAAATACATCATTACACACACATTTTATTTTTTATTCGTCTACCCACTGTCCCTCATGATATGGCAGGATGACACACGTCTTGTTCATAGACATTTCTAGGTTCATAGGCTCTGCCCCTTGCGCTTTCTTCATTTGCTGTCAAGATCATTACAAATTGTGGTAATAAAGTAGCATACATCAATACCACTCTGTCCTGCAACATGGAAAGTAAACTAAATAGTAATGAAATAAAGAGAAACTCTTCCTGTGAACGTTTAACGGGAATGATGGCAGGCTGTCATAGAATATGTTTAGCAAAGATCCTCATGTATACCCGTTAAACGTATTTTTTCTAACAATACCGTATTTGTTCCGCCAGATGGCGCACATGGTACAAAAGTAGAGATGCCTACAGCGTTCGGGCCGGAGGTCGCGGAAATAGGGACGCGTAAAGATTTGGGAGAATATTATCCCCTTTCAGATTTTTAGAGTCAGTAAAAATTAAGCAGTCAATTAACATCTTCTGTAATTAAATAGCCTAATTAGACTATTTCACAGGCCTAAATAGAGTAAGTCACAGGCCTGTATACTTATTACGCTGCCTTCATGTGCTTCATTGTTTAAGGTGCTCATTACCTACAGTTAAAATGGAATATAGCATGCACTTCTTAATGCCGAGCAGTAAAGACCGGCGCCTGCAGATATTGAGAGGAGCCTGGGGTGAGAGCCAGGAAGATTTCTTTTCTTCAGTGTAGCTGTAAATGGCTTTTTCTATGAGTTCTGACATAAATTGAGCTAGAAAAATCAATATCACTGTCATATCGATCCTTTATAATACATTTTGCCCACACATGCATTATGATGCAGTGTAAAATACATTTAACGGCAGAAAAATGTGGTGCAATCTACATCAAATATATAATTTATGCCCAAAAATGTACATTTAATAACCTACTAAAGCATCTCTCTCTCTCTCTCTCTCTCTCTCTCTCTCTCTCTCTCTCTCTCTCTCTCTCTCTCTCTCTCTCTCTCTCTCTCTCTCTCTCTCTCTCTCTCTCTCTCTCTCTCGCTCTTTCTCTCTCTAGCTAGCGGTTTCATCCATTAAGAAACAATTCCCTGCTCAGCTATTGTCACAATAATGACCTGCATTCAATGGGAGACTAAAGGGGGAGACCGCAACACTGCCACCGCCTGTAAGGCCTATGTTAAGGCGGGAGTCCAGGATCCTGTTGCATAATCATGGGGCATAGTGCCAGCAAAAGAGCCCTCAGAGGATTGACTCTTCCATCATTGCTTCCATCCTCGTGGATGGCTCCACGGTGTCTCCATTCCGGTCTGTCCTTGGAGTGACTCTGGATCACCAGCTGAGCTTTTTGGGGGACACATAGTGGCGATCACATGGACCTGCAGATTCTCCCTCCACAACATCAGGAGAATTTGTCCCTTCCTCACTCAACTACTTGTCCAGGCCCTGGTAATTACACAACTGAACTGTGTAAGCCTGTGCTATCAAGCTGCTGATCTTGATAATCTTATCCAGAATATAGCTGCAGGTCTGGTGTTCAACTTTCCCAAATTCACACACATCACTCTACTCCTCACCAGTCTTCACTGGCTCCTGGTAGCAGCTCATATTGAATCCAAGTGCTAATCACACCCCATCCAGATGTCTCCGATCAGCCTCCTCTGGCCAGCTGACTCTCCTGTCTCTCTGTACACCCGGTAGCTGCTCCTTATGGCCCTGCTCTCTTCTCTGGCCTCCTCACTAGATGTTGGAATTACCTTTCCCACTCCATTAGGATGGCAGAATCTCAAGCCATCTTCCACAAAAGACTGGAAGCTCACCTTTTCTGATTTCACCTCAATTACTAACAAGAAATAAACAAACAACCTTTCCCTCCCCTTTTGTATTACAGGTTTTGTGGTACGAACTTCAGCAATGACAATTATTAGACCGTAAGCTTGCTGTAAACTTTAGATGTAGACACCCTGTACTTGCATTAATGCAAGTACAATGTGTCTTTAGGGGTGAACAGTAGAGAACCCATTCTGCCTTCAAACCCGTAGCACACAGAAGGCTTGGCTACTTTTTACGCTGTGCCCAGTCAGGATTTACTTTTTCAACTCTTCTGCTGACCCATCTTGGGAACCTTGTGCCCGTATCAAATCTCTGGGTCAATACCTGGATGTCAATGAAGGCACTAACATTACACTAGTCAACCACTACACTCCAGAGCTTTGACAGCTTTTGCTTGGTCATCGGAATTGGGTCTAACCACACCGACGATATCCAGAATAATTTGCAGTAATGGCATGGACATCTTCATAGCGACGCTATCAGATGTGATAAAGTGACCACATCGAGAGCACTATATTTGGTCAGAGGAAGTGGAGTCCAGATTGGTTTTAGTGATTTAGTGTAGAATATCAGAGCGGGTTAAATATCAGATCGCACCCATATCCTTTCTTAGCCACAGAACACAGAATCTTCCTCCTGAAGATTGATTCTCCACCCCAGGGAAAATCATGGATACTCAGATTGAAAGTCATATTGACTCTGTGCATTTATATTTTATAATGTCATTAGAGCAGTAAATTATTCTCACTCAAGTAATTAAAACTGTTTACACAGAGTGGGGGATATGCACAGACTGAAAGTGACTCTTAGCCCAGATCTGTGAAGGTTACGGGATTGGCAACGGTTTGTTTCGCTTGTTTTTTTCTCTCTCTCTCTCTCTCTCTCAGACATGTATTCAGTTTGTTTGCTATTGATTGCGTGTTTCAATGTGTTGATAATGATTTCCCCCTCCTTGTCTTGCATAATGGAACAACCATAATATCACATGTTTGAGAGCAGACAAATAAAGCAGGCTTTACGTTGAAGTCGTTTGTGTGTTAGTTGACTGTGTTGTAGTGCAATCAATTATTTAATGCTTTACTGTCTATGAAAATCTATGAATAGAAGAAAGCTGACCTTTAAACTTTTGGGAAAAGAAAACCCAATGTCTTAAATATCAGTTAATAGATACTCTGTATTGTGTTTCCCCATGAAAACATCTGAAGTTTCCAAACCAGTGCAATAATGATTTAATTACAAATGACAAAATGATCTAGACCCTGGCCCAAACCGAACCGATATCTGGTGTTTGAGAACACCATTTTCTGTCCCATTCACTCTCCCAGGTCCAATGGTTGCAATAATCAATTAGAAACAGGAAATGAAAGGAGGTAGACATTGTCTTTAAATGCTTTTATTACATATTTTTATTTTGTTTTAAAGACAGTCATCGGCAAATTGTATATCTGTGTTATGTTTTTGAGCACCCAATATTTGATTACATTTTGAGTCCTGTGCTCTACTTGTTTAGGACATTGTATATGTTTTATGTACAGTGGTCTGTGGAATGTATAAAGAACAGCCCCGGGCCAAATGTAAAAACGTGAACCCTTTAGACACCAGTGACACGCCTGCAGATTACTGAACATTTTAAAATTTTACTTTCACCAATATTCAGAACTAAATTCTTAGTTCATATGTGCGTTCGGGTTCGTATTGCATTTCATTGAAAGGTTCTCACGGATTCTGCAGGAATGTGTTCAAATTTTACTGGCATCTAAAGAGTTAAGGTATTTCAAATATTGACCCAGGCCTGGTAAATCCCCTCTAAACTATCTCTCACGATCATAAACACAGACAAACTTAAAATCCCTAAAATCTCCCCGCCCGTAGCCTCTTGATTCTGGTTATGGACCCCGCTCTAGCATCCGGTGCCAGAGATCCACTCTGACAGGTGACGGGGCTGACTGGGGACAAGATGGAGGTGGGACAGAAGTGGGGACGGGGCGGGACAGGGGCATGTGATTTACATGGCGGGGAGATTTATCTCCTCAACGTGCATCTTTCTGTCTGCCATTCCCCCAGCGCAGCAGAGAATCCATCCCAGCTCCAATTAGATTAGTTTCCACGACGGTAGATCAAGCCAAGCCAGAAAGATAGTAAAGAATGTGACGCTATTGTCAACTCACATCGATCGCACGGTGCTTCTTCAGCTTGGGAGGCAGGTGCCACGCTGATACTCTGAGGTCACGGATTCCACGCGCATCACGCGTTTGAGTTTTATTTACTCTTCAAGGTCCTCACGTGGGCTCAGCAGAATTTGTGGAAAGTTCATTTTTATCCTTGAAATGTTATAATCAAGGGTAAAAAAATAGATATTTTTTGAGTAGCACGTTATGATGGGAGACTGCTATTAAAATGGTCTTTTGGTTGCTCTCAACAACTGAATAAAAAATTACTTTCATATGTCCTTTGAGTCCTGCTATAGCAGTGATGGGAGAGTTGGGCTCCATGAACTCCATAATGGGTGGGGGGGGGAGCTACCAATGCAGTGTTAGTCACTGACTGGAATCCATCAATCCAAAGGCTTTTCTCTCGATGGCAAAACACTCATTGAAATTAGTGAGTCACTAACAACACTGATTGTTGGGTTTCGTGAAGCTCTGGAAACCCACCAGGGGTGAGTGCCGATTGCCAATTGGGTGCCATTGGCTACAACTATCGGGACGCCAGCATTTTGTAAATTGACACTACAGCGGTTTGCTAGCAGCAGGACCTTTCACCAAATATTTTCACTTCTACAGCTAGGCTGATGCTTCATATGCAGTAAAAACATTTGATCTACAGCTGATCCTCATCTCGACAGTCCATTCGTGGCCCACTGTAGTACCTATTTTCAAAATGTTGGCGGACTGACAGCTGTGCAGACGGCAAGCTCCTAGTGGGCCATTGTGTGCTTGCTAGCTGGAAATAAACTGTTCTAGTTTGTGTGTTGGTTTCTGCAGACTTTACAGTACAGCTGTGAGCAGGAGACACAGTTCCTCTTTTGAAGCACATCTAAAGAGACACCTTTCCTGGGTAAAGATTCCGCTTATATATGTTTGTACTGGCTGTCGAGCACCAATTCTTTCCTCTGTACAATCATTGGGCTGAAGCACGTCAAAGATTTGAAAAAATGAGACTCGCACGCTTATTAGGTGCTCCAAATATTATGTAATGGTTTATTTAACCATGCAGGTTGGTTAACGTTTCGACTCATAGGTCTTCATCAGAACACTAAGCATTGCTAACACAGGTTGATTCAAATACTGCACCCTAAGGATCCCATATGTGCATGGGGCGTGCCACTCCCATCTACCCTTTAGAGGGCAGTGCATAGACCCCAAGACAAGTTTAAAATGACTAAAAAGTGGTTAACACACAATAAACAGTGCATTGCTGTAGTTGCCATATTGCCTGTGTCCACCAGGTGGCAGTGATGTACACAAAGAGTGTGAGTCTATGTGGAGGCTTGCTCCTACCAGGGCCCTTGTAGTCCAGGAGAAAGGTGCCAACCCGCGCAGCAAGGAGTCAGAGGCGCTGTTCATGGGAAACTTAAGAGCCCCGTGGTGTTGTCAGCGTCGATGCAGGGAAAGCCGAGCGACACATCAAAACAGCTCCTCTCATGTCTGCAGAGAATTTCAGGTCTTATCAGCAAAGCTTTACCGAAACTTTCACTTTGTCATTCTCAGTGCGACTTCACATCTCTCTGATCCTTACCTGGCTTTCCTCTGAGCCCTGCCTGTTATCATTAATCAACAGGATGAATACACTACACTGTCTCTCTTCCTGCCATATCTGGGCTCCCAGTTCACTAATGTGTACGTTTCCCAAATCCTGAGTGAGTCCCTACCATGTGTCTGATAGTGGCTTGAGATATACAGTACTCCTCTGTCAGTAAAAATGTACTGATTACTCCTCTACCTGTTGGTCGATTGCAGGGGCAGGAAGGAAACAGCCTTGAGAAGATTTGTGTGGTGATATAAGGATAATGAAAATCTGAAAATGCTAAAATCAAAGTGTCATGGATGGACCTTGAAGAGGACAATATTTTAGATGATTGACAAAATGTGATTTAGAGATGAGGGAGGTTCTCAGTCACGCTCTGATATAGTGCTGGAAGAGTGCGTGTATGTCCATGCGTGACACTTTTTCTCTATTTGACCTTGGGTACATTAAGGAAGCCTGCTGTGGAGGATCTGAAAGCTCGAGTTGGAACGTAAAATTGGAGGCAATCTTGAATGTAACAAGGTGCTAAACCATTAAGAGACTTATAAACAAGTAACAAGAGTTTAAAATAATTTCTAAAAGAAACAGGGAGCCAGGAATGGAAGCTCCCAGTCACCAGAGACCGAACACCTAGCGCTGATCCGTTTGATCGGCTTCAGGCTCCGCACTGATGGGAGAAAACAGCACAAAGTGAACACTGTGGAATAAGACAATGAGGCACAGCCTTCAATTCTCAGCAAACGTTTACTGCATGTGGAGCATCGGCCCAAACAAACATAGCAGAACAATGAGGAAAAATGTTACGGTTCCGCTGTTCTGTGCGTCTCATTATTCTGTTCCGTTTGTTTCCATGAGTGGGACCGACAAATTGTGAAACAAAACCACAATTTGTTTGTGCCTAAACCATACTTATATGTTCCATCCTTTGCCTCCCTTTGTTTTGTGTATTAATCAGACCAGGTGAGTTCAGACCTCAGTGTGGGTTGTGCCTCCTCTAGTGGAGTGTGTTATGCCTGGCTCTGCTCAATTCACAAAGTTTATATGGTTTATTTTACATTACATTACAGGCATTTAGCAGATGCTCTTATCCAGTTTACATTTCTTTACAATCCATTTATACAGCTGGATATTAACTGAAGCAATTCAGGTTACGTACCTTGCTCAAGGATATAACGGCAGTGTCCCACCTGGGGATTGAACCTGCAACCTTAATGTTACAAACCCAGTTCCTTAACCATTATACCACACTGCCGCCCTATTTTGGTTTTGACTTATGGATTGAAGTTTACACAACATTATGAGCTGAATGGACACAGTCTATTACAGTGATCCCTAAACATTTGTACAAACATTTTGACCAAAAGACATGGTACAAACCCATTCCCACCTTCCTTGCTGAAATGACTTTGGATAATATTCTCCATAGTAATTGGGTAATAGTTTTATTCACTTCTATTACTATTGGTGGTAGTCCACCAATTCCTCACCTATTACGATTTCCTAACAAAGTGAAGGTGTTGCTATAGCTTTCATTTTTAAATAATTTGAGCCATTTTTACTGTGATCATTAAGGCACATTTCACCTGTTTCCACACGAAGTCGCATTAACTATATATTTTGCTGTTTTCTAAGCCGGTTTCAGGAATCATGTCACACCACATGCTGTGAAGTCTTGGGAGGGGTGTCTCTCCGGTGGCATCTGGTGGCGAGGAACCGCAACTACACCAGAACGCCCAGGTGAAAGGTGTTCATAATCAAGACAGCTGATAGGTATCATGATAGGCAGCTGATAGGCATTACAGAAGGCGTTTGCTAATGAAGGCTAGGTTGAGCGAGTGACAGTGGAAGAGGAAAAACAGTTATCTGAACCCTTGCTAGTACCTAGCTGTTAGCTATTTAAATTTATTTTTGTAAGGGGGCGATGTGCATCAAACTGTCAGAAACCTGAACTATTCCAACCAACACCTGTGAGGAGATTCACAGCCAAAGACGGAAAGTGTTTCCGAAAGGGGTGGCGTAGGCTTGCTTACCAATGAATGTAAGGAACTGACGTCCGAACAGTTTGCGACGAACTTTGATCACTTATAACAGTTCTGTTGAACCGTTTCAAATTGAAAGTTCACCGATGATGTTGTTTAGTTAAGATTGACGTTGTTTAGTTAAGATTGACGGGCTGTTTTTAAACCCTAGAAACAAATATGACATTTATTAAAATTATAACAGGCAAATTATTTTCGACTCGTTCTCTTAGTGTCTTCCTTTCTGCAGCCATTTTTTGTTCCATCCGCGAAATTTTATAGACCCAATCATGAACAAGTCTCCTTCACGAAACCAAGGGTTTGTGAGTCAACACCACTCCAAACACAAAATAGATGACGCAGTTGTTGGGAGTGCGAGGCTAAGAGCATGCGCAGAATCAAAACCATATCAACCCATGGTAGTGTCAAGAAAAAAATGATAACAATGGCTTCTAGATCAAGCATCTTAGGAGGTGAAATAATTAAGTTTTAGATGTTTTATATCTTAGTAGTTATGTATATTAAGCACTTAATACTTTTATATTTTTGTATGTTTACCAAACAGCCATTAACACGATGGCGCTTCAGCTCCATTCAGGAACACAATGAAAATCTGTCTTAGCGACTTTTTTGTGTAATTGTATCATATATTTATAGCAATATTTATACTGCATATCTTAGCAGATGTCTGTATGTAGACTATATTTTTTAAATGTAATTATCAAACAAAACAAATGAACTACAGTACAGTTTTAGAACACCCCCATTTTCCAGTTTTTACTGAAATTTAAGCAGTTCAAGTCCAGTTAATAACCTGAAATGTTTTTTTGTTTAAATGTTTTTATTTTTATTTTTTTAATATTTTTATTTATTTACCTCTGGCAGTTTACCCCTTACCTTTGTACCATTTCAGGTTATTCACTGGACTTGACCTGTTTAAATTTCATCAAAAACTGGAAAATGGGGGTTCTAAAACTTTTGACCAGTAGTGTATGTTATGGAAACTATTATGATTCAGAGTGGCTCCCTTGAACATAAAGCATAAGAGCTGGTGTTTCAGGTGTGGTTTAATAGGTCACTTGCATATGCACCTGTTCCATAGTAGAGTCCCCAATGCTTGTTACCCTAGAGGGGAACCCTGTGGATTCGCAGGTGTTTGTATAATCTGGTACAGTCACACATCCTTCCTTATCCTCTTCTCACCTTTTGTCCTTCCCCATCATTCACCTGGATTTGTGTGCACCTGACATGTAGGTACATCTGAGCAAAGTGCGTGTCGGCTCCTTAGGTATAAGTGGCTTTGTCCATGGACTGTTTGTTCATTGACCATCTTTTTGTAGCGGCAGTGTTAGCATAATGGTTAAGGAACTGGGCTTGTAATGCAAAGGTTACAGGTTCGATCCCAGGTGGGGCACTGCTGTTGTACCCTTGAGCAAGGTACTTAACCTTCAGTAAATATCCAACTGTATAAATGGATTGTATGTAAAGAAATGTGAAACTAAATGCCTAAAAATAAGAAAAAGTCGCTACTCATGGTACATTATAATAAACCAACACCATTGTTTTGTAGCTTCATTCATTTATAGTTTATACATTGGGGATACTGCTTATACCCACCAGTTCATCACCTGTTAAAATTCTCCAGAACACAGTTTGAATAAAGCGATGACACCTATTTTTCACCTAATAAAGGTGCTTGCCTCATTTTCGCATAGAAACAGGCATAATGTTGGGGCTACAGGTAGTTGTCATTTATTTTAACAGGGCAGGATTGCCCCAGTTTCGATTCTCACTACAGAGAAAATCTGCAAGCAGTAACCAACTGTATGCAGACTTTTGTTGCAACCAATGCACTACACCTGGTGATTTCAGTTAGGTTCCCTCCTTGGTGGAAGTGAGCCAATTAGTGAAATCACCAGGTGTAGTGCATTGGTTGCAACAAAAGCCTGCATACAGTTGGCCCTGAATGGAATGAGTTTGACACCCCTGCTTTAAATCATTAGGAGGTGGTAACATTTTAAAACACCTGCAGAAAATGTTTGACGAAACGTGCCATTAGCCAAAATTTACAGTCACATGAAAGAATAATTTTGTTTGGAATGTTCACTAAAGTAGATATTCTGTTAAAACCTTTAGTAATCTGAATGAATTTTACTGGTGTTTACTAAAGGGCTTTTGAAATGATTTGACCCAGGTCTGGATGCTACTGCCTTCCAATGCAGCACAGCTCCAAGATGCTCCTGATGAGGTGCAACAAGATCTGAAAGGGGCTGCTGGATACAAATGGAAACCGGTCAAATGTGGAAGGTGAGAGATAATTTCACACAGTTCAGCTGCGACACTAATGTGCCGAATGTCCTTTCTTGTGTTTGCTGCGCTGAAAGAAAATAAATATGTACATTTCTGAGAACAGACTGAGGTTTTTGAGCGTAGGGACACATCCGTTCTGTTATTCCAAAGTGAAGTAAACACCCCTTAAGCTAACAACCCTGGGTTGCTACCTTCTGAGTTCTGTCAGTGTTATTTCATGAGCCATCAACCAATATTCACTCCAGTGCATCTCCCTGCCATACTTCCAACTGAGGCAAAACTACAATGGTTCTGTGTGGCTCAGTAGGTAGAGCACGGCACTGACAACGCTTAAGTTCTCGGTTTGATTCCCATTGGGACCACGGATACTGAAAAATGTATACATTCACTACGGTAAGTCGCTTTGGATAAAAGTGTCTGCTAAATGGCATGTTATGTTACTTGAAGTGTTGAGGGAGACAGGTTTAGAGGGAGACTTATATGGTCGATAGCTTTTTAAAGTGTCCTCTTATTCTTTATCCACCGGCTTTATGATAGTGCTCATGACTTGTAAACTCCTGCTTGTTGGCAAGTGCATGCTAACGATAGTGTAACCAAAGTAACGACTGCTCCATTTACCCCACTCTATGATCGATTTGATGGCCCCAGTTCTCCGCGCCTGTCCTTTGGTGACCTCTGGACATGGCACTAACCGACAGAGATCCCTTTGTGTGGGTGGAGATGCTGGCCGTTTAGTCCGATGCCCAGCCACTGCTTTCTGGATCAGAGGAGGCAGCAATGTGACCCTGCCGTTGTAAAACCCCTCTCGCTCAGAGCCTTGTTTCATCTGTAAGCCTGTGCACTTCCTCTACATGGGATTACGATTATTACCTTCAGCCTCCACTGAAAGCCTTACATAGTCAACCAGGGTTTTAAAAGGCAAAAGCACAGCTGGAGTTTAACACAGGAGATAAACTATAAGGGTCAAGATAAATGCATGCAAAGGACAGGACTGGATGTAACCAAAAAAGTTGAGTTAAAAAATAATTAAAGAAGTGCAGTTGCCTATAAGGGTGCATCGCAATTGGTGGGGGGGGGGGGTTTACAATAACTTTTGTGGTCACTGGGCCCTGGGATTGAGATTGCAAGCATGCAAAGGACAGGACTGGATATAATGAAGTTTGAATTAAAACTCACGTCAGGACCCAGGCAGTGTTCCTGGGTCTCATAACCCGTGTAGACCTGTTCACACCAAAGGCAAACCCAGGTTCCCAGTCTGGTGTAAAATGGGCGTTGGACAGTGACGTTTTACCGAAACTGTTTGCTTTCAGAACCTTGCTCACCGTTGGCACCCCTGTTGTAGAGAATTTAGGAGGAGCCTGAAGTCCCGCATCGCCCCTGCAACGTTATGCCAATGTTGTTGTGTTGCTTCAGCGACCACGTCAGCAAAAACACACAGGTTGCTGTTTCTTCCACAACAAAGAGGAGGGAGGGGAGGATTTAAAATTCATGTCCGGTTGGGTTGGGTCCTTCCCTGGAAGAGCTCTCCCTTCAGCAAACTCAAACCATAGTCTTGTATCCCTTCAGCAAACTGAAGCCAGAGTCTTGTATCCCTTCAGCAGCTGCAGCATAGAATAAATTCATCCCTATGGCAGTTATAATTGTAAGGGAATAGAGAGTATACTCACATATTCAAGTATGTTTTTATAGATTTTTTTCAATTTCCTGTGTGCATGCCCCTCTCCCCCTCACCAAAGGCCGGGTCACACTGAGAAGCATAATGATAACTACAATGTACACTGTAATCATGGCCATATAATGTTCGCTAGCAGCTGCATCAGGGAATGTTTATTTTTTTTGTCCTATTCAACGCACCTGTCAATCATCTTGCTTTGTATACTTGTCCTCGGCCACGACTCCAGTCCTATTTTAAACCAATGTGATTAGCAAGATGTACAGCATATAATTTGTCAACCTTGAAATGACCTTGCTGTTGCTGTGGCCAGCTCCATGGTTTGAACACAAGCGATTCCTATACAGTACCTTCATTGTTATGGTTACTGGTACCACGTGTTATGTTATGATTCTCTGCATAAATAAAGCCCCTTTCATGCAACAAAAGGCCATTGAACTTTCAGCAAGGACAAGCTCAAAGAATGTTGAATGTCCACAGATGGCTTTCTAGCAAACTGCTATTTGACAATTCTGACAAGTTAGGAGCACATGGTTAAAATCAGTACTATATTTTTATTATGATATTACAAGAATGGGCATTCAACTTTCAGACGTTCCTACTGGTAGACTATCTATCAGCCTTTCATGCTTATTTGGTCAATAACTTTTTAAATTGTTAGTCTTTATAAACCTGCTTTATAATATTGCAAAAACTGAAAAAGAATGAAACTCTACACCTCCTTGGTCTGGAAGCCCAGCAACAAAATCAGACAAGTTTTAATATAGGTGTAACAACAAAGTAACACTGGTCAAAGTAAGTCACTCTGTTACCTCCAGATATTGTAGTGTAGTGTAGTATAATGGTTAGGGGAAGGGGGCTTGTAACACAAAGGTTGCAGGTTAAATTCCTATAAGGTTTGTAACCTGAATGGTTTGTGTGTAACTAAATGGAAACCTGTCTTAAGTTGCTCTGGATAAGAGTGTGTGGTACATGCCTGTAGTGGAATAGTTATGGGTTGAAAGACTGTAGGCCTCAAACGCCTATAAATATGGGAGCATTCACTTACTTACTTACTTACTTTTTTTGAAAAAAGATACAATATACAGGTAACTGCCATGGTTCCATGTTGCAGCCTGCTGGATACGTTTGCTGACATTATGCCGGTATTTGTAAAGGATACCTCCCATTAATTATCACGATCATTCCGAGTATTTGCATTTTTCAATTTTGAAAATGTTGTCTTTATAAATTCTGAAAAAAGAGTCTTTATACCTTCTGTAATACATTAGGTATGACCTTTCTCAGAGAAAATTTACTTCTTTTCATGTTTTGGTTGTTTGCTAGATATTGCCACTAAACCAAAACTGTGTTACTCAATGCGCCCCCTATTTCCTGCATGGTATCACCTCTGTTTCGACTATTATTGTTGTCATAGGTATATTCTCAATGGGTATTATTTATCAGAGTTGTCCCTCACAGAGCATGGTAATACAGATATTAAAATATCTATTACTATTTCTGTGGATCTATGAATATTAATGTGCTAAAGGGCACGGCCAGTAATTCCTGTGGAGATGTGAAACTGAGCAACATTCGACAAAACATGTTTTTGAAGATTGTTTATTTTGCATTCAAAAATGTATTAATATAATTTTTAAGTTGTTTATGATGGGACAGCAATTTAGGGCAACTTTAACATAATCGATTGCCTGCAATGATGTCTATTGCTGTATTCCTGCACACGTGCGCTAACTATGATTGTCATATCATCTTGTAAGTCGCTCAAACGGTTGTAAAATTAAAAATGAATATTCCCGGTTGTTTTTATTTATTTGGTGAGATACAGCTAGTTATTTTTCCTTTAGCATTTGCCACCATAGCCAAAATTTTGTGAGTGTGATATGTTGGTATGTGGGTTGTGTTGGAGTTTGTTGAGAGGGTGTTTTCCTGGATTTTGGAGTGGTTCCCTATTTGCTCTGATATGATGCTAAAAAGGCTCGTCCAGTGCTGGTGTTTTCCGTACAGTCTATTTCTGCGGTCGGCAAGCATTCCCTGAGGTGGTGCTGAGCTTCAGTAATGTGTGGACCGAGGCAGAACCGGAGACCCACTCCCCCCCACCACGGAGTGGGGACAGAACCGGCAGAACCGCGGCGGTATTGAATCTGCCTCTCGGGTTGTCGGGGACTTTGCTTTAGCGTTATGAGATAACCTCCTGAGGGCCCGCGATCGATGGCTGAGCCGAGGGCTTCAGACGAGGGGCGCTGGGGGCTGTCACAACACTGGGCCTCAGAGAGGAAAGGAGGAGGGGCAAGGACAGTTGGGCTTAGTTAGTGTTATTTGATCATTACTTTTTTATGAAAAAGGTACTATATTAAAGTAACTGCCAAAATAAAGGCAACATTTTAGTAACCTGCGTGGGGACACTCAAACAGCCCTGGCCCGGGCTAGGAGAGTTGGAAAGGGGAGGGCCAGTCCTGGATATTTTCCATTTTTCAATTCAGTCAGTTTGGAATTTTGCTGTATAAAATATACAATACAGGTGTATAATGTATGCTCAAAAAATGGGAAAATTATACTCTTTTATATTAATACAGTGAAAAATGAGAAAAATATGTTAATCAAGTAATATCCCCCCCCAAAACACGTCACAATTATTCACACCCCTATTTTCAGTACTTTGTGCACCCTCCCCTTGCCAGGATGTCATCTTTGCAGAGTTGTCTTCTACAGTGTTTTATGAGAAATGTTAACATATACAGAATCTTTCAAGAGCCCTCAGGGCCTTCGTTCTGTTCTTGTGGACTGCTCTATTCAATTCAAACCACAAATCTTAGATTGGGTTCAAGTCTGGAGACCGAGATGGTCATCGCAAAACAGTAATTTTGTATCCTTGGGATCATGGGATTGCTGAAAGATCCATTAGCAGCTGGTTTTGCACAAACCCTTCCCCCTCTCTCCCACAACACTTAAGGACCCCAGTCTCCCCCCACACACACACATGGTGGAGCAGGGGCCATACTGAGGACAGAAATGTACAGTCACACATTAACCAGCTAGAGTCCTGGATAGAGCAGAGCCTGATAATGTTTGTCGACTGAATGTCATACATGAGTCGGCCAGAAGCTGGGAGAGGCAGAGAGAGGAGGAGAGAGACTGAGGGAGGGAGAGTGATGGGGGGGCGGGGTATTTTGTGCTCTGCACTGAGCTCATGTGAACTGATTGGACAGAAATAGGTTTGTTACTGCCCCCTCCCTGTGCTGTACCAACTCCCAGGTCCCTGCTGTGTGTGTGTGTGTGTGTGTGCTTCTAACCAGAGCAAGTGACATATTGGGCTCCCTCCCCTTTTTGTGGTACAGTAGCTTTTGTTTAGATCCTGAACAGGCTCTGTTATTTTTTAAACAATTGAGATGACCATTTAGTCATCTGAGGCCATTAAAGAGATTGCAAATATGAAATGGCAGACTAGCTGTTGTATTAGTGTGTGCAAGTGTTTGTTTGAGTGCGTGGGTGGTGCAAACCTGCTGTTTGAATAGAGCAGGTGACACATGCAAGCCCATCTCTTCCAGCACTTCGTTTTGATTTATTACTGAGGGTCCTATGCCCTGTGTCGAATTATTTCTGCAGTCATTTTAATCTTTTTCACTCAAAGGATTGCTGAGGCTTTAGTGTGACCCATGACCCTTCAGTACCCAGAGACCTGGTCACCACAACACACTGCTTAAGCAACAAAATATTATTCTGCCATTTTTATCCTTAACTTTCAACTTGCAGTGTTGAATTATTTTTTATTTCAGTGTCTTACACTCAGAGGGTGCCCAGCGCATATGTGTTTACAAGACACCAGTGGCGACTGGTGTCAGGAAAGAGAAGAGGTGAGGCCGCACGCCCAAAGGGACAGGACGTCTAGTTGACCAGAGGAGGTAGAGTGGAGAGGTCTAGCTGCCATTCAAAAAAGAGGGAAAATCTGCCATTAATCCTTACATTTCAACTTGCAGCATTAATGTTGGTTCACCAATCAACCACAAACATCCAGCTTACAAAGGCAACACATTTATACCAAGCCACGACTGATGATTCCATGGAAACCCTATTGAATAAGTATTAGGCTTCGGTCATAAATCACCTGGAAAAACTTGGTATGAGGACACGCCCTGCAACTTAGCTGCTGGAAGCCCCGCCCCCCACAGGTGGATGTTAAAACTGCAGAGTAGTTTGATCCCGGTTCACCAACTGCCTCTAAATCAGTCCAGAGGCCATTTGGCCTGAGTTTGGCTGGGTCATTTGACAGGAATACGATGACCCTTTGATCTCTGTGGGTGAGACAACTGACTGACCCTGCAATGACCCCTGCTCTCTGAGATGGCCCCTGCTCTTAACGTCTTAATGTATTAGGAGATGCTCAGATGGGAGCAAACCACTAACAGGCTTGCATAAGAGAGATAGGAGACATGGGGGAGAGAGAGCCATGAAGACATTTTCAATTGATATTTAAGATTATAGGACAATGCAGTGCTCTTTCCCTGCTCCAGAGTAGAAGCCTATTGACTAAAGAGTCCATTATGGTGGGTTGTCTTGTGGGTTGGGCAATGTTTAACAAATTAATTATTAGATATGTTATTCAGTTTGCAGTAGCTGAAATTAGCAATGCCTTATGGGAAATGTTTTTATGGGACAAAACGCCCAGCCCATGCCAAGATACCCATTGTTTTCTTATCAGCCGTAATGATAAAAACAGTTTTGTTATTTTTCCTTTGTTTGTCTCTCACAGGCTGTTGCACCAGCCAGCATCTGCAAACAGAGGCATCTGGCTAAAGAGATGTAGCAAAACTGGGGAATAAATCACACCCAATTTATATTATATGACAGAACATTTTTCCTCCAAAAATTATAGCTGAAACGATCTCTAATGACTCTAATTTGTCTCACCCAGTGCCACTTTGTTCATTGTTAACAGTCAGAGGGAGATGTCATTCTTCTTTCCCCACCTGTTCTTCAGGGGCGGAAAAGGTGGTGTGTGTCGTTCCTGAAAAGGCCAGAACAGGCCTTTTCTGTTTGTTACTCTCTGTGATTGCCATCCAGAATAAAGTGCCTCTGAAGGCTCGTAGAAGAGGTTGGCATTTGGGCCGGGTAGTGTAGTGGTAAAGGCACCCGCCTGAAGTGCAAGTTGCCCACTGTGGCCCAGCAGCCCCACTCTGGCCGGGAGCCCCAATTGGGGACGGTGATTGGCTGTCTGCCCCAGAGGGAGGGGGGAGGGAAGCTGGCAGGAGCTCGCTGCGTGCAAAGTGGCTCTGTGTGTTTTGGAGTTACGGTCGACAGCTTGGCGAGTTCCGTCTCAGAGGAGGCGTCTTTGTCACTGCTGGTCCCAGGGTTGCAGTGGTGAGCTCGAATTAGAAATGGAGTATAATTAGCTACCCAATTGGGAAAAAATCTAACAAATAAAAAGAGCTTGGTGTGCGTTTTGGGGCTGTCGACACACGTAGCATGCATGCGACCAACACACGGGTGACAGTTTACTGCGGCCGCTGATTGAACACCTGAGACACTCCCACTGTCTTCAATCTAAGGGAAGATCCAAGCCATTTCATTAATGTACGATCACACTACAAACTTCCAGAGATGAGGACCTTGGAAGCCCCCCCACTGTCCTGTCAGGATTGGATTGGACACCGATGATGAAACTGAAGGTCAACAGGCCTCGGGACTGTCAGTGTGTTCCATGCGCTGTACCTGCTGTACATCGAAAATGTGGTTAATGATTCTTCCTCGTAACTCCGACCCATCTCCGGCAATGTCAAATCGCAAGCACTTGGGGAAAAAAATGACTGACCAATTCATTAACGACATGCTATCTTTAATCTTCATCGGCTATAAATATTATTTAATCTCGGGCCTTGCTGTGGGGTGGGATGGCATGGCCGGGGCGGGGGGTTGCTGTGGGGATTATCTTGCCTTGCCTGGGTGTTTGCCTCATAGCTTCTACAGTGAATAAATGGGGCGTGTGGTTCGAGGTCTGTGCTGGTAAAGAAGTGCAGTGGACCCAGCTCACCAGACCCCAGCTCAAATGCAATGTGAGTACTGTGCCAGTGGAATCGCTAGACTCTGCTTAGAGGAGCCTACCGGAGCGCTTTGGGGAGATGGAGGGGTGCAGCTGCTACTCATTCTTGGGGGGGTGGGGGGTGCTGCTGTGAAAGAGGCACTTTGGGCATCACACCAGGGACTGTACCCGTGAAGTTCGGGAATCATGAGGCTGAGGAAGGGAGGGGGAGGGGGATTCAGTACCAGCAGGGAAGGTATCTTGGGTTAGAGAGCCAGGCCCTTATTCATAAAGCATCTCAGATTAGGAGTGCTGATCCAGGTTCAGGTTTACCATCCTGGCTGAACAGATTCTAGATTGGCACTCTTACTCTGAGATGCCTTATTAATACAGGACCCAGGGTTCCCCTGTCCATATCCTAACCTAATCTATTATGAGCTAAAAAGGCTGATCTTGATGATAACAAGTGATCCAACAGATAACTGGCAAAATAAAGGTGAGACTTTGGTAACCCAGGGGGGACACTCAAACAACCCTGGCTAGGAGAGTCCCAGCTGGGCGGCAGGGGGGAGGGCCGGGCCTAGCCACTGTTACTGGCCGTGGCACCCCCGATGGACACTTGCGGTACTGCACTTGTTTAAACGATCCCTCATTTACTCAAGAATTGCCTTTATTTTGGCAGTTACCTGCAGATCAGCACTGACCTTTTTTCTTTTTCTTTAATTGAGTAAAAGCGTTTTATTTCATTTATTTATTTTAAGTTTGAACAACTAGGTTGATTAAACAAACGGTACCTTTACAAGTGCTTCACTTTTATTTGCACATATTAACTGGAGCATTAACATTAACAGCAGTGAGAAATACATATTGATGATTGATATAGATGTATGACTCACGAATGCGGGATCATAACCCTTGCTGGGGATATGACAGCCAGCATGTGCAGGGCCCTAACCGTAGAGCTCAGCAAAATTTAATTATTATGGCCCACAAGTCTGGTTTTATAAATTCCTCCACCCCGTGAACCCTGAACCTCATTTATCAAGCACGTTCCCCGACCTCCACGACCCCTGCCGACTGAATGTAGTTAGTCTTCGTTGATTTAGATTTTGCATGTCGGCATTTCCTACCTAAACGAGCACGTGGCAGAATAATTACTCATAAAGCCCCCCGGATCTCATGAATTCTAATGAGGGGGAAAGGCCATTTAGGCTCATTGTGGTAACATGCGCATTGATTGGAATTGCCATGCACACACACACACACACTTCAAATGGACTCTTCAATTTGGAAAATTACCCCGCTAGCCCTTATTTCAGAATGAAAGATGACCATTTTTTTACGTTTAGTAAATGTAATTGTAGCTGACTGGAAGTGGCACTAAAGTTTTGTTTTGACTTGCACTTTGATTATTAAAATCGTTTTATTATTTTCTGTTCATCCTGTAAAGCACTTTGGGCCACAATCCACTGTATGAACTGTGCTATATAAGTAAATAAAGTTAAAGCTACAACGGAGGTAGAACCAGAACTTGCTGAGGCATGACAGGTGGACAAGGGCATGCTTCGACCGTACTGTACCAGCCCAGGCATCTCGTAAGAGCCTTTTGTGAGTCCTTCCCTGGCTGGCTGAGTTGGGCTCACTTTAGTCTCGCAAGGCAAGCTTCTTTCTTTTTTTTACTTCAGAAATCCTGAAGCAGTAATTGAAAGCCATCACCCTTTCTTCCAACACATTTTTATAAGAAGTTCAGGGTTTGCGGTCTGGGAATGAGACTAGGCCCGGTGTGGTGAAGGATGGACTCTACTCTGCAATGGGATTCACTGGAACATATGAAGGGTGAATATCACCTTTTGGGCTCAATATGACATCCCTGTATTGGGCCCTGCAAGCAGTGGAATCAGTGCAAGCAGCGGAAATCGCTAAACTGGAGCTAGACCTGATGATAGCAGAGATGCGCCTTCCTGGAAAGTGTGTGAGTGATTATCGTGGATTTATTCTGGTTTGTGAGTGTCATTTTTTTGTTGCATATATATATATATATATATGTATATATACTGTATATTAACAATTTCTCTCTCTAGTTTCTGTCATTAAGCCCTGTGCAAAGAATGACTCATTAAAAGACACACAATTTACCCATGACTTTACTGTGCATGGCCTTTTGGATCAGAGAGAACTAGACCTCTGGTTTTATCCACTGAACTGTATGGGACTTCTAGTTGTGTAAAAGTTATTTGGCTGTTAGGGAATTATTGATTTTTCCTTTATCTCCAAACTGAGCCTTGGTGGTATGTCTATAGAGACGATGCTGGTGAGGAACCTTTTACATGTAGACACCGTGTGGTCCACAGCCATATGGAAGTGTATTAATGCGTTATTGAAAATGAAAGAAAGGGGAATAAGTGTCAGGAACCAGGAATATTCCCATTATACCCCCCAACATACACACTTATCTTAACCATCCCCGTTACCCGTTACACATTTATTACATTTTCTTTTTTATAATCAGATGTATCAACTAATGCTGAAATTCTTATTTAATCCTTATTTTCAGTCATCTGATTGCCCAATCACACAGCCCAGTGTAGTGAAGGTACTGTGAGTGAAAGGTGTGGCTTTAAGCAGGCAATCACAGTGGCGCAGCAGTTTGATCTTACTTACAGAGGCGTCAGCAACATTTTGGCCAATCTGACAAAAACCACAGTGGTCAAAATGTTGCTTATGTCACTCAAAATAAATAAAAAAAGAGTAAAATGTGGCCGGAAGCACAATGACATGTGTGAGTGACCCCAGTGGCATTGCAGAGCACATACATCATCGGTGTATTGCAAGTGTTTATTTTCCCCCAATGCTACAAAATCTATTGGGGCCTTATGGTTATGATCGTTTTTGTTGTTGTTGTGTTTTTGCTTGAACTCTACATAACCTTAGCTCTGTTGCAGTGGCAGAGCTTTGATGAATAAATGCACCATTTACTCAGCTTGCTTGTTAAACCTGCACTTGGGCATCCTTTTCTTAACAGGATTCCGTCTGCTTATGAAACCCTTTTTGCATGTTGGCAACAAAATGCCAAGAGGCTTAGGGGTTTATATACAGGGTTATGTAAAATAAAAACAACATATGGAGATGTATTCAATTATATTTTACTGTCATTGGGAAGAGAATTCTTTCCTCTTTTGTGATTGTTTTGTTGTGTTTCTCAAATACAAGCATGTCTAAATATATGTGAAGCTGTTACATGGAATTATGCAATTGATGATTGCCAGTGGCCTGCAGAAACGTATACCGTGCACAAAAACATCACCACAAGTGCCCGTGGCACCCTGAGGCCAGAGCAGATGCCTATTGACAGTAGACTCTTTTTACAGCTTCCCGTGTGTGTGTGTGTGTGTGTGTGTGTGTGTGTGTGTGTGTGTGTGTGTGTCACTGATAATCTGGGGCTGCTCGCAGATGTCTGACAGGAGCACCTAGAGAGCGTCTTGGAACAGTCTAGAGCGTGCTAAGAAACTTTGAACGGAGTCCAGTTTCCCCTAAAAATAGCCAGCATATAGATCCTGTGACCCGTGAGCGCAACCCCTTTCCACACCGCTGAGAGGCACAAATTGGGTGATGAGAGGGCAGAGCTGGATTAAGCCCCACGTTATTGTTGTATGGTGAATTATTAATCGCGGATGAAAACTAGTACACTGAAAACAGAGCTCCATGTTTGGCTTTTACTTGTAAATTTACGCCTGATTGTGTAGATCGGTCGCTTCGGTATTTACGGGTGCCATCGGCTTCAAGAACCCGCTTTGTCGAATTGGAAGTGTCAGCTGGACTGAATTTGCATTTATTTTTTATTTTTCATACCTTCTAGGAATCTTACCTCATCCCCATTTAAGGTAAGACACTAAAGTTATATGTGCCCAACGGTAGCTGAGTGAGTGTTCACGCAGAATGTTATTAGAGGAGATACCTCGCATTTGCGCGACTGCTAGTTTGTAAAGATCTCATCACGCGTTTCTGCTGTGCAAGTCTTAATATTGCTATAAAATGTACTACACAGGCAATTCACGGAGACTTGGCAAAATGTGTGATTAGATAATCAGGTGCTAAAGTGAATGAATGGTGGAATGTTGTAGATATCAATATGGTGTTAGCTTTCAGGGTATTTTTAAAAACTCAATTATTCTTAAGGTCCTGAAATCCCTTATTGAATCTGGTCAGTTTGCAGGTATCAAAATGTGACACCATCTAAAACACACGTGTATTAAGGATGTTTCCATAGCGGAAGTAGGCTACATGTTCACCGGCACAAGTCATCAATAAATGAAATATAAATCACATATTATACAAATACAGCTATAAAACAAGCCATTTCTCAGATCACTTGGAAAAACACACATAACTGTAAACCACGGCAATACCTTTTAAAGACAGTGACAGTCAGAAGTCAGAAAAGTTGACCTAGGCTACCTGTTGCAGGACGGCTAAAGGAAGATTTGTTTCGCAGAACGTTTTTTTCACGCATCGGATGCTCTCATCTCCTTTGATCGCGCTATTACGAGGGTGAATATTTTGTCATGTAAATGAAAAAAAACGGTAAAATAATTATTCTAAAAAGATTTGTTTTTATAGCTCGTTAAATAAAATAACTGACGTCATAGGCTACTGTACATAGGCTATAGGAGTCCTTATACATCGTTTTGCTGCAATGTTTGCTTTCATTGCTGTCAGTTTTAAAAGGATGAACAATAGATTTGTGTAATCATTCAAATCTGTTAATCAAACCACTGGTCCATTCTATCTGTCAGTTTCAATCTGTATTGATTAGCTGTCAATAACTGCCTACTTCAAAAAGGCAGGGGAAGGTATAAGCCTACCCAATATTATGTAAACTAAGCAAGCTCTTATAAAACCGAGGGCAGCATGCGAACAGCAAGTGACAGCCAAGGAGCTCAACGCGACCTGCTTTCATTCTGTCTTTACACGTCCTATATTGTCCCCTTTTTTAAATCTAGGATTATACAGTAGTTATTCGAACATCGGAAATGCAGTCACTGGATTAAAGGGAACGACAAAACAACTTGAAACCTGTCTGAACGTAGCTACATGTGCTTTCGTAGTGTTGCAGTGTTGGTGAGTACCTTACCAATAAAGAAAGCATTGCTTACATTCGACTTTAGTCAATATTGGATTAACATAAACATCGGATGATTTCAAAAAAATTCTTCCCATCTTTTTTACGTTTCAATCAAAACATTATAATTGGCGATGGCGGGAAAGTCAGGATCCAACTAACTGTCTGCTTGTTCTTTGTTCCGTTAGCTACGGAACAGTTAAATGTGTGTGAGAGAAGAGACTTTGGTCGTCTTAAATTCTCCGTTTGCATGCCTGGAATATGCTCCGTTTATTCCTGGTTTTCAGACAGTTTTGCGGCTAGTTGGATTCATTTAATGCAAGTCGACTCCGTTGAGATTTTACAACGCGTTCACTTTTATGTGTCATAGTCCAAAAATGCATTGTAGAATGTTAAATTCTAATATTTATAATAATCATTATATGATTAGATATATTATGTATAGATAATTCTTTTAACCTAGGAACTTGAAAATCTAATCGTGAATAGTCCATTATTTTGTGGTTACGTGCTTCATCCAGATGAACAGATAATTAATCCGGTAATTGACACCAAGTTAGACGATTTAGGCGTACAGTAGGTACATGTTATCAGTCTCACTGAGCTCGTCGTTAACTTCCGCCAGCATAAGAAGTATCAAGGTCCCATTCGATTAAGGGGAGGAGTTCAGCGTATGTGTACAGAGTTTGAATCCATTTATATAACTCGCCTATTCGTAAAACACGTTTTAACGGAATCCCGACAAAATAGGGCCCATCATTTACATGTGTACACTCTCGCGCGTCTGTTTTAAATACGGTAAATTAATTTCGTCGACAGTCTTGGAAACGATTCTTTGCATGCTACCGTTTGCTATCAGGACGGCGCATGTTACAGCAAGGCAATCTGTGCTCATTCGACTGGCTCTGTCGGGAGTCTTGCGTGATACCTGATTACAACCACCGCTTGCCGTTTTCTGTCACGACTGGTGGAGGTGGACCAGTAAATAATTTATCGCACGTTCCTCCGAAGCGTTAGTTACTGAACACTCGGCGCTGCATGCAGCAGCGTTCCTGACAGCGTGCGTGGGCCGAATTGGGAGCCCCCGATTCCGTGGATCCTGTTGATCTGTGTAATGTTTTTTCAATGCATGAGGGGTGTCTGCGAATATCTTGCGTGGTAAGAAATAGTCCTTTCAAATCTAAGCCTGACAGACCAGGCGAGAGTGCGTGGCATTTTGGAATAGTCCTGTTTTATGTCTTGATGCTGGTTGCTCTAGGTTATTTCAAATTTATTTCCATATCGATTGTCTCGATCGACGTCGCCTGACTTTCGTTGGGAACCCCCTTTTTCTTTTTCTTTGCCCTTTTTCTTCTGTTTTCCTTTTACTTCATCATAAAGGGTCGTGATTTTGTATGACACAAATCGGAATCCATGGTGGATGTGTGCTTTTCTATCAATGTGCATTGATGTAGCAGAAAGCGTGGAAGGGATAAGGTAAGGAGAGTGGTTACACGTATCAAGGGCAATATAAAATGTACAAAGAAACAGCCTCATACATGCCTATAACATTAGCCGAAACGCTTTTTTAACGACTAAGCTTTCGCGTAGCCTCTGTTGATTGTTTTGTTGTGCGTGTGCGAAGGCTATGTGTGTATGCCTACGTAGGTGAACCAGACTGAAATGTACTGTAGCTAACAGTCTCCTGTTTATCATTTGTTGACATTTATTTGCACATATATATATTTCTCTTATTTCTCTATTTTCTCAATTGTGTCTCACAGAGCCCTTGTCTCAAACCCTGGTACAGTTGTGCGGGATTTTCCGAAGATTTCATTCAAGACACAGTTTGCAAACTATTCGAGGATTTAGATTCTAGTCTTATTCAGGAATTACACATCCAAACTGGGATCTATGAGCGGAAAAGTGGCGAAGCCTAAAGAGGAAAAGGATGCTGCCAAGGGTAAGAGGCGAACCCTCGACATAAAGGTTTCTGCGCTTAAAGCGACCGCGCGCTCATTCGTCTCCAGCACATTTTATTGTCCTCCTTTGTTGTATCCGGAAAAATGAGATAACCGGCAATGACGGGTTACAATAGTAAAGCGCGATGCTTTAATTTAAACACGGTTTGGCGAGGTTACGCCGCCAGGTTGCTGTTCTCGGCACAGACCCGGCTGTCTTGGAGACCCGGTTCTCTTTGTTAACCAGGATCATCATCTACACAACCACGCACTGTATGTCATTGTGTGCAATTTAATTATCTTTCCGGTACGATATGTGGGGTATTATACCGCCACCAGTGGCTTTAATTGAACAAAATGGCCCAAATTCATGGAGATAAAATGTATGATTGATTCAAACACAACAGTGGATACAACAAAGGGAGAATCAAGCTGCGCACCATGCACCGTAAATGATACCTATCCTTCTCAGTCACATTTAGATGAAATGAGAGCGCTGTCGCTTTAACGTGATGGCCGTGAAGCATTAATGTCACTTGCATCCTGTTGAAATTCCCCTTTTATCGTGGGTTTTGGTGCACGGAATATTCGGAGGTAAGTCTGGACAGATCAATGTATTCCAGTCACACCAAAATGTTCTACGATGAGGGATGACGTGAACGCACACGGTTTGCCATTTGGTTGGGTAGCTACTGCGCAAATGACCGATTGCGCAAAATAGCTTCCACATGTCTCTGGAATCGCAGCACAAGAGATGTCAACTGGTTATCCATTGCCATGGAGACAAAAATGATTATTTTAGTTGCAGGGTTATTTATGAAACCTCGGCGAGATTAATTGATGCACACGCACGGGGCTGTTGTGTGTTATAGGTTTTTATAGTAGCGCATGGGTTTTACATTTTTGTTTATATATTATATATAGCCAATATATATATATATATATATATATATATATATATAGCCGATATATATATAGATGGATGCAGCTGCAAAAACAAAAACATCAATGAAAATAACGGGAAATTCGGTTAATTGATACATTATGAAAAGTCAACCTACTTTAATTTACTTCCTTTAAATAACTAATCAGGTGGAATTTAGTTGCAAGTGAAGTCACATATGTAGCCTATATATTGTTAACAGCTAATACATCTATTATTGGTTTCATAACAGTTAATTGGTGGGAGTTGAAAGAAAGTAATTATATGGGCAAACACATTTTTTTTGTTTACAGTTGATATCCACGATTTTATAAAAATCGGTTTTATTTCCCTTTTGGTTTTGAGCAGTGTATAAGGAATGACTTCTTTTTTTCCCCCCAACCTTCTGTATGCACTTTTTATTTGTGCTTAAGCTGCATTTGTGCCGCTTGGCTTTTTGCACAAGTTACTTTGCCAGTTATGACACATGCTGCCAGATTTCCACCTGTAATTCTGTAAACATGCACAACAGGCCCTGTTCTGGGATGACCGAAGTAAACACCTGATTAAGTTCCTCCAGTTAATACAACAGTTGTGTGGAAAAAGTTGTGCCTATTCAGACTTCTGCCACGGATATGCTTAACTCAATGGTGTTTCAATGATGTTTTCTATTCAGGAGTTTCAATTCATCCCTTTAAGCAGCATGTGCCTTTTAATTAGAAATTGTACAAATTTTAGTAAATACATATTTTACTAATTGCCCACTATTGCATGGAAATAGTTGGAAACTATGAATGGGCATTGACACATATAGGAGCTATATCCATTTTCCCAATCCATTTTCTTTTTGGTGGGTTATTTAAGAGTAAATGTATTACACTTTTGTCTGCGCTGGTGTGTTCCCATGATTTCATCTAAGGAGGATGTAATAGGAAGACGGGGAAACACTATTTGACGTTACATGTCGCAAATTCTCCCAAAGTTGACAGTGCTCATAAACATGCTCTGTGGTATAGCAATGGAGGGTATATGAAAGTACATAATAAAGTAGTGTATTTTTCACATCAGCTACACTTTTCACAGAAGTGAAGGCTATGTATGAAGTAGATCTCTTATCTTTTTTTTTTTTTTCCTGTATGGATGCTCTTACAAACAATGGCCAGATCGTGGCGTGCTACTTATTCCACCTTTTCCCCCCGCACCCCCGCTGAGTAAACATCACTTAACTTAAGTCAGAATGAAGTAGAACTCCAGTCACGCGTCTGTTGTGGGAAAACCCCTGCCTAGACGTGCAACTTGCCAGGGGGCGCTTAATTCCACAGATAAGTTCAAGGTCTGAATATGAACAGACAGCTGAGGTGCTGTCTTATTTCCATGTGGCGTGTGTTAAACTCAACTCTAAATAGAGCCCAGTATCATCATCATCAATATGGATTATGTTTTGTTTAGCCTTCTGCAGAATTCGGTTTATACGTTTTTACTATCTATTTATTTCATTACATGTTTACAGTATTAACAAATCTTTCCTGTATTAAATCTTACCAGATTTCTCACTTTTGTTACTCACAGTTTGTCTTACACAGCTTCGCCATTAAGTTTAGCCTTTGTCATCCTGGAAAGATCCGGTCAAATCTTCACAATACTGAAACTAAAGAGAGACTTGGCCAATTTGTTTCCTGAGGATCTCTGCCAGCCCCTGAGCCGTTTTAAATACATGCATCCTACAACTAATTACACCTAATTATTGATCCGATAAAGTAATTAAGGGTTTTAGATTAAACAAAGTGAGCGTACTCCGGCAGAGCAGGGCCGAGGTGGCCTCTGCTTTTTTTTTAACAAAGCGAATGTGCTACAAAGCCTCCATGTATCCAATCCCACACATATTCTACATAACCTGAAAAAAACTGTATGTTTGCCTTTTTCAACATCACACAAACAGGGCCAGGTAGCATGAATGTAACACACTTTAGCCAAAGAAAAAGGAAAAGGGTGTCTTTGTGTTTTCTCTTTTTGGTTAAAAGGCCGACCTGGTGGAATCGAACCCTGGTCGCAGTGGGCAACGTTGGATGTTCTTACTCCTACACCACCCGGGAGGGTACCATACATAATCATATTTTATGTAAAAGGGACATAGATATTATGGACATAGAAGTGAAAAATCGGACAGTTGAGGGAGATAACTTTTACCAAAGATACCTGTGCTTTGACTGAAGGTAATCAGGCATCGGATTCCTGCCCATTCTGGATCTGGGGAACAGAAGGCAGCCGTCTTGCATATCTACTGGAAGATTAATCCAGCCCGAGGCCAGACAAAGTGCAGGATCATAGTTTAGAGCTGTTTCATTAATCAGAAGTACGCCTTTCTTTTCCTGCAGGGTTACGATGATGTGACACCTGCTGTAAATTTATTGGTGAAACAACAAGCAGCCACACTATAAGTAATAGCCTTTGATCTGGAGTTATTGATACTGAAAGTTCTCTTCAGAATGATCTGGTGGTAGATTACATTGTGCAATAACAGAGGGGAAAGTCCCTTAAATCTTAGGAGGTTATTTATAATCTTCTAATGTAGCTATTTTAAAACGTAAAACCACCCATGTACCATAGATCAAGCTCTGGCCTGTGTATCTGGTTTTCATTTCAACCATGATTGGGACTCCTGAATTGTAAGGAGCTATTAACTTTTCTTAATTTGGCACTTTTAATGTGCATTGAGGGATGATTACTATTGTAAGGCCACATTATTTCAGAAATGGCTATACATGGCATGAAAAATTATTACCCCATATTAACATCTCAGGATTTTTCATTAGTAAGTTCATTTCTCAACTATTGCTAAAAAAAAATTTTTATATGCTATATAGCAATTAATTCCTTTAGAAATCTGTTGCATTTTGATAATTTAATTGTGTACTGACAGGTGAAATCACTGGTGTTCTTAATGCTGAAAGTGGCCACTAAAACTGAACCATTGTTGGAAAAATTGCTGCTTTCAAAATAAGTCCAAAGCAAATCTAAATCAAAAGCAAATCTAAGTTTGAGAAGCCTTGCCACAGAGTAAAATAAATTTGGAGCAGAAAGCAAATTATGGTAGGAGGGGCTGATACTGCATGTATTTGTCAAAAAAATGAGGGAACCTTTATGCATTTCTTTTTTTAATGGGGGGGAGAGGGCTAATGGTCGATTCGGAAGTAGCTCGTAACTTTGCTTGGGCTAATTGGCCAGTCCACCATATGACGTTATGGTCTATTATAAAGTGTCTACTTTTGCAGTGTTTGAAGCTTGCAATGTAGGTAACAGAAAGTCAAAGGTGCACGGATGCCTACCCTCCGATTATTATTGCTATAGATCAGGGTGGCCAACCAGTCAGAGACTAAGAGCCACATTTTTTACTGTGTTACCGCAAAGAGCCACATCACCGGGGGGGGGGGTGCTACACGCGAAATAAAACCGGACACCAGTTCATTTATTTCGCGGACCGGGGGGGGGGTGGTAAGAGGAATAAAAAAATTGCGCCCCTCCTAATTTTAAACCCGGTGCATGAAACCAGTCCGTGGTGCAAAAAAGGTTGGGGACCGCTGCCCTAACTGTGTTTTTTTCGTCTTCTGAAATTTTGCGAGCGGTGCGCGTTTGACGAAAATACCGTATTGAACTCAAGCGAAGCGAACACGCACATTAAAAAAAACAAAAACACAAACTTCGATATGAACGTAAGAGCCGCATGAAACCAGGCAAAGAGCCGCATGCGGCTCGGGAGCCGCGGGTTGGCCACCCCTGCTATAGATTATGAGAAAAGCAAGATATTAAATCATAAATCTTTTTATTATTTTTCTCTTGCAGCTAACATTATTTCCGGTTATGTAAACGCATGCTGAGAATAACTCTTTCTGACGGTTTGAGAGATTTGCTTTGGTGGTTTAGGAATGAGGCCTCCGGAATGAACGTTCCCCTTACATGAGGACCCGATCCCTCTGCACCCTCTCTGAAGGCTAAAGCCCAGTTTATGCTTGATCAGGCGTGCACGGTGCGGAGGCCCAAAACAACCGTGCACGTTGGTCAAAATCGGGGTCCACGTGCTCTGCCGTGCACCTCTCAAATTTAGAAACCATGTGTACGGTGTTGCCGAGGCTGTGTTTGATACAGACAACGATTGGTTGACTAGCAAGGTGGGGGCAGTGTTTCCAGTAGTTTACTTACTTCACTTCCTTCATAAATCATCTATACCACCATCCTGGAATGTAACAACACACTCTGCTCTTTGGAGATGTTTACAGAGGCCATGCTCACCAGTATAATTCGGGCTTACGGGGCAGTGTTGAGAGGTGTTACTCCTGGGATCCCCAAGCACTGGTCCTGCAGACATTCTGCTGGATTTTCTTTCCACCTTAAATTCCACAACCACTTTAGACCCAAGCAACCAGGCGAGGTGAGTTCAATGTTTCATTGATCTGCTTTAATTGAGCAATTAAGTCCTGAGCAAGATTGGAAAAACCAGCAGACTCTCCAGCACCAGCACCAGCCCCTGTGTTTCTCTGTGGAAGGCAGCGGCCATGGTGGTGCATTAGCCTGTTTTTCTGCGGTGATGCAGATCCAGGCCAGCAGCCTGAAGGAGACTCGCTGTGCATCAAAGAACTGCCAGCCTGCATCGCGGGGCTGTGCGCTGAAACGTTCAGGAATGTTCCGGGCCTGTCTCTTCAGCTCTCTTCACGGCGCTGTCAGAGGCAGAGGCAGAGGCAGCGTCGGCGTCGAGGCGGCAGGGTTAGTGTGTTCCTACAGGCACGTGTTGGTCCTGTCCTGTCCTCCACTGCTACCCAGAAACCCAACGCCTGCACCTCCTCTGGCTCCTAACCCATTTCTCCTGAGGTGCTAGAGGTGAAACCTGACTGTAACAGGAATGTTAGTTGTCTGTTTTTCATCAAGAACAGTCCCTCTAAGCCAGGGTTGTCCAACTAATCAAGGTCTTGATTGAAGATCGTGACTCATTGGTTAGTTGAATCAGGATTTTTAGTCCTGGGCGAGAACAGAAACCTGCACCCACACTGGCCATTTTCGGATAAGATTGGACACCCCTGATCTAAGGGGTTTGTCCTGCGCTATATTTAAAAGTGATACTTCACCTAGGTTGTATTGACCAATATCATCCTTTTTTAAATGATTATATCTGGGGTTCTGTAAATAAAGACCCAGTTGGAGAGCACACATGTAGCTGAGATATTGGCATGTGGAAGATGTTGCTGAAATACATACAATGCATCGATCGGAAGCGCAGACATAAGCTATATTTTTGTGCTCTGAATTCCACACATGAGTAGTGTGGGCCAATAGGATGGATCCATCTGGTAGAAGGAAACATTCATAAATGTATGAAATATTCTCACAAGATTAAAAAAATCACACCATACATTTTTATCTTCTCTGCACTGGAATGTGGAATGTCACAAAAAGTTTCTCTGTGTTGTCGATGGGCTTAAATATGGCAAGGCCAGAGAGGTGGAGTAAAGTCTTTTTTTTTCCGCGTATTATAAGGTGAGGGTATGTGCTGTGCTGCTGGGCCCCTCGTCTGAGGCTGGGCTGTGATTGGGCTCAGCGACAACCCGGTGCTAATCACAGGAGGTTAATGGAGATTATACTCATTCATACATTTTTACTTATTTTTACACCTTGCACCCCCCAGCTTACTGTACAGTGGTATTTGGCCACATCAGCTCCCCACCCCCTGCATCCCCATCTCATCACAACCACTTACTGCACACTTCCCTTCCATTTCAAACTATTTTAAATCACTTCCAGCTGTGAATAGGTGAATAGAGCTAAAAACTGTACAGTGACAATAATTTGGCCACATCAGTTGATGCTAGTATGTTTTTGCCCCTGCATCCCCATGAACCTGAACCCCCAATTTGTTGTCCTGTGGATGGAGATGGAACCACTTGGGAGGGGCTGCACTGTGATTTCAAATGGCTTCCATTTAAAACTATTTTAAATCACTTCACATGATTAAAGAGTCTGTGAACAGGTGAATAAGATTAATGGCCATCTGAATATGCCATAGTTGTATCTGCACAATACCTCCCACCTACCTAAAATCCCCAGAGAAGCAAGCCGAGACAACCATAGCAAGGAAAAACTCCCTTTGGGGCACAAAGAGGAAGGAGAAACCTTGGGAGGAGCCAAACTCAACAGGGGGAGTCCATTCTCCTCTGACTGGCTCAGGGTCTGAGTTTGTAATGACCAACGAAAGTCATTCAGTCAATTTTCAAAACCATTGTTCAAAACGAGCTAGATAGTGGTGTGAAGTGAAGCGATGCCCAGTAGATACCTACACATCAGAAAACAGTAGGTTGGGGGCCCCCGGGTGGTGCAACTGGTAAAGGCACTTGTTCCAAGTGCAGGTTGCACACTGCAGCCTGGGTTCAATCCCCAGCTGTGCCAGCCCAGCCCTGGCAGGAAGAAGCGGCATGAGCTTGCTGCATGCACAGACTTCTCATTGTGGATCAGAATCATAGTCAATAGCTTGGCGAGGTCTTTGTCACCACTGGTCCCCGAGTGGTGGCTAACAGGGTGCTTATGGGGGGGGGGGACAATTGGCCACTAAAACCATTGAAGAACTGCACTCTGCTTGAGTGCTACAATTCAGAAATGCACACATTTGTTGTTAAAACCAGTTTGCTTTGTTTGTGCCACTTTGGAACTGCATTTTTTTTTTTTTTCTCCCAATTTTACCCTGTTTTTCCTCCCAGTTTGCAGTTCTCCATGTTGTTCAATCCCCTCCCTGAGTGCTACTGTATATGCTTCCTCAGAAATGCACATACATTTGTTGTTAATCTGTGTCACCGGCGATTGACAAAAGACGTAGCGAACCCGGTCGCTGTAGCCAGCATCAGACTTTGAAACCACTAGACCACGTGGGAGGCCAGGTGTATCAGTATTTTATGGGCCCCTGTAGCTCCACTGCCCCCCTTCTGTCACTCATTTTGGTTGTCCGCACTGGGAGCGCTGAGTTCAGGAACAGGCACCTAACCGCGACGTGAATAATTTAATATGCACACATTTAAACATACATTTATTCCACTTGCATTCATTACAGTTTCTCAATAATTTATTGTGTCATTTGTAGCAGTGGTTTGAATATGCGTGTTCCATTTACATAACATTTTAGGCATTTAGCAGACGCTCTTATCCAGAGTGACTTACACAGTTTACATTTCTTTACAATCCATTTATACAGCTGGATATTTTACTGAAGCAATTCAGGTTAAGTACCTTGCTCAAGGGTACAACAGCAATGCTCCACCTGGGAATTAAGTCCAGTTCCCTAACCATTACACTACACTGCCTCCCTGTGTTGCTTTGATTATTGAGTATATATGACACACTTTTGTCCTCCCTTTACACACTCCCGCCTCTCCCAATCAATTTGGGCTCCAGCACTTTGTGATTTATACATGAAACAGTGGGCTGGGTGGAGCTCTGGGGAAGAGGCTCTGTATAGGTAGTTTACAGATGATGTCACATCTCTTCACTGCAGTGGTGCGAACTCCATATGGTGGTCAAGTAAACATAAGAGTAGTGGAATCGAGGCATAGTCTCACACATAAAATGCTGTATGCTTGCGTTGTTTATGGCTGTTCAAATCGATCTAACTGAGAAAGAAACAGAAGTTTTTAATCAAGTACCAAAAGTTATTCTTCATAAAGGGGTATTTAAAATAAAAACTATTTTAGAAAAATGCCAGGAGATTGCCAGAGGCTGGCAAACCTGTGCCTTTCCTCTGTAAAGTATTGAACTTGTATTAAACTTTCCTTTATTCTGTAATGTTAGCAGTTTTTTGTTGTAGCTTTGTTTCCCTGGAACTGAACAACAGTGCGAAACGCCGGTGATGAGTTGACGTGTTATGTTGTGTTAGTTGTTGCTAATGTTAGTTGCTGGTTGTTGCAATGTTAGCTTGTTGTTGATATGCTCAAAGACGTTGATATTTTACTGATCTCACAAAGCATTTTCATTTACTCTCTTGATAGATTTGTTATTTTTATTTGTATGTAAGCATTGTTGTGTTATTTCATTAGCTTTTCGGTCAGCTCAGACTTTTGTTTTGTTGCCATTTCATATGATTAGCATGTGATACTCACATTTTATATGTTAGCATTGCAAGAACATTAATGGGAACTTATAAACTGAACCACCTGATATCAATTAACTTGCCTCTTAAACCAAGGGCGTATACTAATCTGTGACATCAAGTGTAGTCAGTACGCATCTGAAACAAAAACCTGTAGCCCTCTGGACCAAGAATTGAGCACCTACAGCTAACTGCCAAAATAAAGGAAATATTTGAGTAAATGAAGGGTTCTCGGCAGCTCTATTATGGTGTGGGGTACATTTTTCTGGCATGGTTTAGTTTCAACCACCACTTAAAGGGTAAGGTAAATGTCAATCAAGACAAAGCCATTCTGATTGATTACCTTCCATCCTATGGTGAAGCATTTCTATCCTGATGGGAGTGGTCTCTTCCAGGATGGCAATGACCCATCCACAGAGCACGAGTGGTCACTGGATGGTTTGATGAGCATGAAAATGATATGAACCATATGGAGGTGAGGGTACATTTTTGGAACAATATAACTACCTGTGCTCCATTATTTTCTCATGCCAGGATCATTGGTCACTGCCCCCCTGAGCAACTAATTTCTACGACAAGCATTCATTTTTTGGATACAACAGACAAACAATTCATATCGGCAAGACAGAAAATATAGGGTAGACAAACAAACAGTATTGGAAATATTGTGACATGTTGTATGATAATGGAGGCACCCACAAGAAGAAGCCACGCACTGCATTTCTATAGATACTGCCTTTCACAGACTTCAATCTCAGAGGTTCTGTAGTACCTGTCTTGTTTGAGCAAAAGTACACCTGTTTCTCCTTCACACACCTCTTTAGGTCAGTCACCTCTTTGTTTGCTTGCAGTTTCATTTTCCTGATGACAAAGCATTTGTCCATTGTGTTTGCTGTTGCTCCAAGCTTTATTCTTTCTGGTCTGTAAAGTCAGTGTTTATGTGTGATTACCAAGTCAATGAATATTCCTGTTTGCCATTTTTGTGAAATTCTATCTAGTTTTCTCATTTTCCAGGTATTGGCATAAAGTCTGTGAGCGTTGTTTCCATGGTTTTGAATCATCCTCATAGTATCCATCATTAACCTTTTGACCTGGGAGGACAAGACCTGAAAGGACCATTGTTTTTCCAGTTCAATATCCTTGACAATATTGTCTTGTAGGACAGTATCATTTAAGAACATGAGAACATGTCATGACTATTCAGCCCATCTAGGCTCATCATTTACCTTCAGACTAGAGAGTATCCAGCAATATGTGGACTTGTCCGACCCAAGGGTCTCTGTCTCTACTGCATGACCTGACACCCTGTTCCCCACATTGACAACTGTCTGTGTAAAAAATGTAATACAATCTTCCTGATATCAGTGTGGAGATTTTATCAACAGGATCCCAAAATAAAATGTGCCTGAATTGGCTGATATGTTTGTAAGGGGTTGCCAGATTTTCCCAAGACCATCTGTGGGGAGGGATATCTTTTTGTATGGTATCCCTTTCTTGTGTAGGTTGCAGCAAGCCATAACTTCAGCGGGGAGATGTGCAAAAGGCACTCTGGATAATTAACACAACCCGTGGGACAGGATATTATGCTACGTAGTGGAATTTAATTTAAGGCATGACAGCCACTGAGAGAGGTAGCGCAGTGTGTTTATAAATGGATGGTCAGGCTGTTCTGGCTTTGAGAGCCTCTAATAACCCCCCCACCCCACACACATCCCAGGATTCCCCTGGTAGTGTAAACTGATAGTTCTGCTGAGTTTCAGGGTCTGAAAGCGTTTTCTACTCCATCAGGGAAATTACTTCTTATTTTTCCACCCCCCCCAACCCCTATCAGGCACTCTGCCCAACCAGAGAGGACAGGGAAAAGGGGGTGGGGGTAGTGGAATGTAGTGGTCAAAAATGGCAAAGGCAGCCTGCTTGGAGATAGAGACCCCAGAGAGTTTTTCTGAACTCTAGCTAACACTCTATTCGCTAATTATACCTCTACTGATGGCTGCATGACCTGCACACACAAGGGGTTTCTGAACTGGTACCTTCATTATCCCTGTGGTCCCCTTACTCTGGGTGTGGTGAGCACCATTGGCAGATGGAATGCAGTTGGTTCTGACTGTAAAGCGTAGCCATTGTGCTCATTGTGTGGTGTGTTGGTCTGTTGGTCTGTGTTTTTGTCCATGTGTGCATACAGGTAACTGCCAAAATAAAGGAAACACCAACATAGTGTTTTAATATGGCATTGGGCCACCACGAGCCTCCAGTACAGCTTCAATGTGCCTTGGCATAGATTCTACGAGTGTCTGGAACTGTTGGAGGGGTGCAACACCATTCTTCTATGAAACGTTCCAACATTTGGTGTTTTGTTGATGGTGATGGAAAACGCTGTCTCAGGCACCACACCAGAATCTTCCAAATGCACAATTGTGTTCAATTGTGTTGAGATCTGGTGACTGAGGCAGCCATGGCATGTGGTTTACATTTTCTGGCAGTGACAGCTCTTTGGACTTCATATTGAGAGTTAACAGCAACAGATTGCAAATGCAAATGCCACACTTGAAATCAACTCTAGACCTTTTTCTGCTTACTTGTAAATGGAATAATGAGGGAATAACACACACTTGGGCATAGAACAGCTGAGCAGCCAATTGTCCAATTACATTTGGTCCCTTAAATGGTGGCACCACATATAAAAAGTGCTGCAATTCCTACACCGTTGTGTATTGCCAACCCCAATATGCTGTGGTAGACAGCTAAAATAACAACAGCATTGTGAATGTCCAAATATTTATGGACCTGACTGAGTGTGTGTGTGTGTGTGTTTCTCAGGCCCCAGTGGATGTTCTATTTTAAATTGTGTGACAATGCAGTAGTCTGGACACAAACTAATTAAAGTTTGTAATGAGGGGGATTAGGCAGGGAGTAATGAGGTCAGATCAGTGTTAATAAATAGGTGGATTTGAGCCTGGATCTGGCAACCGTCCTAGGAGCTGGAAGCCTACCCGTGGTCATTCTCATGGTGCATTTAATGACAGGGCTGAACCCAGAGCCACCTCTCTGACTGTCACTCTGCATTACCCTGACAGGCAGCCTCAATGAGGCTGGTGAACCCTTATCTGTGTTATTCTGCTCCGGCCTGCCATTCCAACGGCTCATTTAAAAACGCATAAAAATCAGACCTGCGTCAGTTACAGCGGGCACACAGGCAGGCAGACCCGACGCCGCTCCAGCTAAAGGGAAAGACGACGTAAATCCATACTGTTAATGCCTGGCATGGCTTCAAACAAGCTTTATAGACGGGGCTAATGGAACACTGATGCAGGTTCATTGCCATAGACGCGCTGCTTTAGCGGTAAATGGGAGTTGAACACACGGCTGGGCATACCAGCTCTGCAGTAGTGTGAAGACGCTACCATTTAAGAGATTTGGTAGCGTAGCGCTCACGGCTGTTCATGTGGGATGATGTCACTCACATTGCACACCTATTTGCCCGAGAGAAAGAATTTCATCTGGTGTCTATCACAGGTGATTTTAGTCTTTTTTCATGAGAGGATCAAGATGTTTGTTGGATGATTATTTTTCCATAGCTGATTTTTCACCCTGCTGATGTATTTGTGTCATCTTTAATTAAAGCTCTGGATAATGAGTTATCTCACTACAATGTTAGAGTAATCTAATCAATGACAGAAAATATGTAGTGATGTGGTATAATTAAAATGAAAAGAATGACTAAATGTAGACTTTCTGGTTGTTGACTTTATATGAAAGATGATTCATGCTTGATTAGGATGTCTTATACTGATCTGAACATAGAATTTTAAAAGGTTAGTACGGAATAACAAAGGCCAAAGATGGGGGGCTACACCCTGCAATATATAATTATTGAAATTATAAAAAACCTAACCTGTATGTTGAGTTTAACTGATATTAAGAGACTAAAATGACAATATATCTTAACTATCAATATAACACTATTTTAAAATGGGTATTTCGGATACGTCTGCCAGATAATGTATATCAGTGGATTTCTAAAGCCTTGTTTTCATGCATTGCTAATGAGTAGCTTATGAATCGCAGCTTTAGATCCTCTTATTAATAGCTTTTTGAGTCTTTTTTTCCTGAACCCCCAGTTTATCAATTGGATAAACTGATACTCAGTTCCCCAAACTATTGCTTATTTATCAGAAAAAGCATACAACCTTCTCTGAATGCAGGATTGTGCGTTTGTAGGTAGTTATAAGAAGTGTATAGTGTACTGTAGTCTTTACAGTGAGAAGTCCTTGGATTTAGGAAAGGAGGTGTGGGGGCGGGGAGGGGCATAAGCCATTGTGGAGAAGAGTTCTAAATATAGCAAGAATCTCTGCGGTCCCTGTAGCCCGATTTCACACAGTCTGGAGCAGCGAACATCACGACCGTGACACTCCGGAGGAGACATCATTTACATAATGAGACGCAGTCACAGCAGCCAACCAGCACTAAATAAAGAAACACTCCGTCAAAAAAAAGAGCTTGTGAGGTACGCCTGTGACTCGGTTTTGTCGACCCCGTGGGAAAAGAGGGGAGGCTTTGTTCCCCTGTGTTTGAGGGAAACGAAAAAAGGCAAATGACAGTTCTAAATAAAATAAGGGTTGAAAAAAGGCGGTCTCCTCTTCAGTTGTTACCGGGGAAGGAAGGAGGAAGGCTGGTGTAAACTCTGTGTGACCGGGAGAAGGACGGATTAGACTACCGAGCGGCGATGCAGACGGCTGCCACGCTTTCGTGCGATGAGCTAATTGCTCCCCTGCTCTCACGTGCACCCCAGTACTGCTGTGACTTTAATTTTTCTGCTGTCAAAACCTGCAGCCTGAATCAGTCGCCGACTCTGGACTGTAGACAACAAAATTGGTCCCATCTGTATAATCTTTTTTCCCCAGGAAAACCAGGGAAAATACATTCTATTAAAAGTGATTAAACCTTTTAATAACACACTTACCTGGAGAGAATAACATTGAAATTCTTCCTCACACTCCTCTCTTTGTTTCCTGTAGTGTAGTATAACGGTTAGGGAATTGGGCTCGTAACTCGTAATAAAAGTTGCAGGTTCGAGCTGCAAGTTCAATTCCCAGGTGGGGCACTACCATTGTACCCTTGGGCGAGGTACTTAACCTGAATTGCTTCAGTAAATATCCAGCTATGTAAATGGGTTATGTGTAAAGAAATGTACACACTGTGCAAATTGGTCTGGATAAGAGCGTCTGCCAAATATAAATGGAATTAACACTTTTAATTTGGTGCAGGTTTGGGTTTTTATTAAGAAACCTAGAGTTAAAGGTAATGTGGAACTAATGTCTGGAAAAATCCAAACCCATTTCTGCTCTACATTACATTGTACTCATAGAGAATATTTTTTTATTTTTCAAATATTTCTTTCACATTTCCCCAAATTTTTTTCCCAATTTAGTTGCAAATTATACCCTCTATTTATCTCAATTCCCCCTCCCCCACAAGTCCGCCGCCTGTCCTCCGGGCGAGACATTATCTCCGGGCCGAATTTATCTGCCTCTTCCGAGACGGAATTCTACCATGGACGCCTTTTTCCTGCTCCTTGACAGACTTGCGCCAGCTCACCCTCCACCCTCCCCCCTCCCCCGGAGGCGGACAGCCAAACGCCGCCTCCGATCGGGCTGATGACCACGGCCAGTCTGGTAGAGATGCGGGTTTCAAACCACATCCCTGACAGGCAGCGCACACCACACTGGACCAGCCAAAGTGTGGTGCGTTAGACCGCTACGCTATCCACCAGCTGATAATTGTTTTTCATAGAGAAAGGGGGGGGGTTGCTTAAAAAAAACCCTGCATCTTCACTAACTAATGGTGTCGATATCCCAATCCTGAGCATTAAAGCTGCTTTTCTGTGTGCATTTGACCACTTCATTCTCCATCTGTACTCTACCTTGTTATTGTTATGTAATCCAGGAGAAAGACTGGTACACAGATCTCCTATCAATATAATCTAATATGATATTATATAACATACTGACGTGATTGGATACCTGAAATTGTGCATGACAGGAGTCTGTTTGTTATCACACTGGCATCTCATTTAATGGGATTAGAACACTGAGCCCAGACCTTCATTCATAATTTAGTATCACTTGTAATCTTATTTCATTTTTGTTATAATAATCATATTATGACTGTTCTAGGGAGTCCTACAATTACCCAAAATGTACAGGTAACTGCCAAAATAAAGGAAATACTTGAGTAAATGAGGGATAATTGTGGTTTTGTTATGGTGGGGGCATTTCCTGGCATAGTTCAGGTCCTCTCTACCCCTTAGAGGACAGTGTAAATGGCAATAAATACAAAGCCATTCTGAGTGATCATCTTCGTCCTATGGCGAAGCATTACTATATTGATGGGAGTGGTCTCTTCCAGGATGACAATGCCCCATCCACGGGGCATGAGTGGTCATTGAATTGAATTGAGCATGTAAACCATATGCCATGGCTGTTTCAGTCACCAGATCTCAACCTAATTGAACACTTATGGGAGACTCTGGAGTGGCGATCTGGAGAGATGCTTTTCCCACCACCATCTACAAAGCATCAAATTATGGAATTCTTCATGGAACCATGGTGTTGCACCCCTCAAATAGAGTTCCAGCCATTTGTAGAATCTATGCCAAGGCGCATTTAAGCTGTTCTGGTGGCTTGTGGGGCCCCACACCCTTTTAAAACCCTTTATGCTGGTATTTCCTTTGTTTTGACTGTTTTTCATTTCATTTTTGTGTGTCATGTGTCTTAGTGTTTGTATGTTGGGAGTGGCGCACTGTAACTAATTTAATAAATAGTTGTATTGCCACTCGCACCCTACTCATTACCTCTTGAGTGCCGTGCTAATGGAGTCACGAGCCGTATCGCTGTAGCTTCACTCGGTCTCTAATGTGTTACACAACGTTTGTGACACTCTGTGGTGTAACATGTCAAACGATTGTGCCGCATCACTGTTCCTCACCTCTGCCTGCACAACTGCGTACGAGCCATTTGTGTGGAGCTCTGACCGACATGCACGCCATTGACATCTCCCTCCTCAGAAAAGTGTATCGTGTCTCGCACGCTCAGCTGAGGCTGGTGGCTTCTGCAGCGGTGTCAGGCATTGAGTGGCGCAATCGTTATTTGTGTTTTTTCTTTCTCCTTTGCTCCATGTCACAAGCTGCCTTTAATCTGCTTTTTAAGAATGTCCTGGAATCTTGGGCTTGGACAGAGGAGAAGAATGTTCCTCCTCTGTATTAGTCATTCCTTTGAAAGACTGCGTGAAATTATTTTAATCTTCTGGGCACATCTGCCCTGACTCATGAATGCTTATTGGAGTCAAAGATCGCTTCTGTTACGACTTGCGAAATGGAAGAAGTCTTGCTCAGAGCAGCACTCTTGGAATTGTTCATTTAATGTTGGGCTGGAGGTGAGTGGGCCTTTGCTGTAATTGATTGTGGTTAGTCAAAAGGATGAAGCTAGGGAGAAACTAAAAAGGTGTCTCTGGAAAATGAGGATAGTGTAGTACATTTAATAAACAGTGAAATTAAAAACACTGGAATAACACCTGAATATCTTTTTGATCCTGGGCTGAGATCAAATTGTTATTTCCTCTGGTCCTGAACTTGGCCTTTTACCAGACCCTCAAACTGAATAACCTTTGCCATACCAGCAAAACGGTACATGCATTCAACATTTGAATACTGGTAGAGAACAGGATATTATTATTATTTATGATGAAATAAACCTATTGCAGTTTTTTGCATATTACAGATTTTTTGTTCATTGTACAGGTATTTGTCAACACTTGAGATGGGATCAATGCAGTTTGTTCCATGTTATGAGTACTTGTACTCGATATTTCAATATCAAATGATCCACAGAACCACACTATTGTATGACTGTTTCCTGAATTCCTCCGATTCATTTAGTCATTCTGTGTCACATCTTCACTGTGTCATTACATTACAGGCATTTAGCAGACACTCTTATCCAGAGCAAATTAGTTTGCCTTTATTTTCTTTGACATACAATCCATTTATACAGCTGGATATTTACTGAAGCTATTCAGGTTAAGCACCTTGCTTAAGTGTACAACGGCAGCGTCCCACCTGGGAATCTAACCTGTAAACTTTGTCATTATGAGCCCAGTTTCCTAACCTTTATATCACACTGTATAACACTACATACTGTATAAGCACTACACTCCCTAACTACTATACTACACTGTATGGGCGCAACATGTCCGTGTGTGGGAGTGTGTGCATGTTTGTGAGAGCATGCGTGCGTTTGGGGATGAGTGTGTGTGTGTGTGTGTGGGGGGTGTGTGATTGTGAATGTGAGTGGAGAGTGGAGGCCCACAGGAGCAGAGCAGCCTCACATGGCAATCTGAAGGCCCTAAAGGGATTCCCATAAGTATGTGCTGTCTCTCTGATGGATCTGCCTCAGCAGCACTGAACGCACACACACACACACACACACACACACACACACACACACACACACACACACACACATACATATAAACAGCAAGAGGCAGATGGAGAGAGAGAGGGAGAGTGAAATACTACAGTGACAGACTGTGTACTGCGTAGGACCAGGGTACTTCTCTGCTCATGTCAGAGGATTATTGCACGACTTGCGTGTACGCCCGCACAGCCACAGAGCAGGGTGCCGTGAGTGTTACAGACTCCCACTCCCGCATACGATCGGCGAGAGAGGTGTGAAGACAGGCATACATAATTCAGGCCTGGTGGGTGTTGGTGAGAGGGATGCTTGGCACTCACAGAGCGAGGGAGGAGAAGAGGACTGTCAGGCTTTAGTCGGGGCTGTGCAGAACCGCTCCTCCCATGACCCTCGCCAGCTAGCGATGAAGCAGTGAGGTTTCATGCAACCAAAAATAGGGCGGAGCTACAATATGCTGTCTGGTGACTCACTGGTTTGGAACAATCATTGTGGTTTGCTGTGGAAGAGCCAGGCACTCCGGTTTCTTCAATGGAGTCGGTGATTGACAGTTTGTTGTAGCTCCTCCCATTCACTGGTTTGAACAAATCATTGTGGTTTGCTGTGGAAGAGCCAGGCCTGGTTTATTCATAGGAGTCAGTGATTGACAGTTCATCATAGCTCCACCCATTATGGGGTTGATGAAACCTCACTATCACTGGGGTCAGTGCTTTGGCCATGCCCGTGTGAGAAAATGGCCACCCTGCCCCATCCCCCTCCGTTCTCCATCGCTCTAATACAAGCTGACTTCACCATGCGAAATACAAGTCCATGTCTGCCACACTGGAGGCATGGGGGGTGGGGGTTGCGAAACACTGCCTCCGGTGTGTGAGCGCACACATCAGGCCCATCCGCATTGAAGCGCTGCTGACTAAGCTTCTCTGTGAAAATCAAGAAATCGCTGTTTGCGATGAAGGACAAAAACAGTCACTTCAGAATTGGCTTTTGTGATTGGTCGGTCCATTGCCATGCCATATCCCTGTTTCACATCTTTTGAAAGAAATGTTTTAACATTAATCAGAATGTACTGCAGTGGCTTGTGTGATGTTCAGTGCTGGGCCCCTGGACTCCCTTCCAAGACCAGGGGTAAGAGTCACCTCTGATAGCCAGTGAAATTCCTCTACACGACACTTATAAATGTATAACATTGTATTGTATACAATTGCACAACAATGGTGATTATAGGCCTGCTGACACAGGGACAGATCTGCCAATTAACACCTTCTGGGGGCAAATTCAAGAAACACGGCTTCTTCGCACTTCTCTCATTTCGATCTGCTTTTTAACACGTGCGGCCTCCCAGCGCCTGTCTTGTGCGTGGGAGACATAACGATGCGAGCTTGGAGAAATATATCTCGTTTAGTCTTTGTCTCCTTTTTGACTCCCGTGAAAGTTTGTGTGCATCCTTTGTACCGCAACGTTTAATGTAGAAAAATTGTGATCGTAAATAGCGAGCGGTGGTGACTGTCCTCTCGGCATGTGGCAGAGTTAATGGGAACATTGGCCTTTTTATTCCCCCTGTGTAGATGAAGTCACGGAGCGGAATGCTGGTTAATGCGGGGGTTTTGTAATGGCTATTCGTTCTCATCAGGTAGCAGAGCTAGTGAGCCACACCTCCTGTGTCGAGCTCCCTGCTGCTCCCTGCTGGAGCTCATCATTATTACATCACCAAAACCCCCATTCCCAGCTTCACCAGTGAGTGCCTCACGGGGGTAGGGGGGGAGACATCCACACTAATTGAAAAATACAGATCATTACGTTAATGTCCTTGGTGTTTTCTATATATTTGTACACATAATGAAAGGTCTCATCCAGCTCTATACATATGTATCATAACTCAACAACTAACAAAATCTGGTCCAAAATGCCATGTCACCATAATGTTGGCAGGGTGACAGTGTGGTATAGTGGTTAGAGAACTGGGTTTGTAACTCAGTGGTCGCAGGATCATTTCCAAGGTGTGGCACTGCCGTTGTACCATTGAGCAAGGTACTTAACTTGAATTGCTTCAGTAAAATATCCAGCAGTATAAATGGATTGTATGTGAAAAAAGGAAACTGTGCAAGTCACTGGATAAGAGTGTCTGCTAAATGCCATGTAAATCCTGAACCTGCTGGTGAATTGCTTTTCCTGAGAATTCAATTTCCTGGAGTTGCAGTTTCAGGGGTTTTTGCGCAACACAAATGGTATACAGTGCATAAACCGCATTGTGCCGCAGGCGTGCAGAAAGGGCCCATCTGATTGAGATGCAGCTTGGGGGGTGTGGTGATGTCATGGTGGTAGAGAGCAGAGCTGGGCTCTGGTGCCTCTCCCAGCACCGGGGCAGATGGCTGTTCCGCTTCGTTCGGTTTCCCGCCGCTCAAGTCCCAGGCTTGGCTCTGGGTTCTCTTCCTGCCTTGGCTGAAGGATTAGAAAATTACACCACCTTTTATTTCTCTTTCCTCCCCGAACCCCCCCGTGCTGGGCAACTCAGGCACTGGTACTTCTGCAGATGACCTGACCCAGATAACTCTTTTGCAACTGCCGTAATCTTAGAGATATGGTATTGTCAACAGACAAATTGACGAGGTAAAATTAAAAATTAAAAAGACAAGGCAGACCATTTAAAAAACCGAGATCTGGTTCCTTCAGAGTGCAGAGGGGAGAATGGAGGAAGGTCATCCCCGTTATATATTCCCCTTCCTGTGTCTGAATGGATGACCGATGCTTCGATATGATGCACACTGCACTGAATTAAACCAGAGGCTTTGGCACTGCACAAGGGGAAAGGCCCCCCCCCTTCCCCGCCTCTTCCAGGGCTCCTGGTCTCTGCTTTCAATGATGGACCAGTTCCTGCTTCCACCACGCTCGCTGACTGGCATGCCAAAAAACACTTCCTGACTCCTCTGTGTGTCCCCACGACTGCCCTGCAGGTGCTTCGTCCCCTCAGGTGCCTGTGAGGGACACGTGCCTGATTCAGTGAAGATGAGGGCACCTTGATCCGCTTGCTCTTCATGATTCCCGCTTTAGCCCCCTGGTGAAATGTCCCTTACATCCGCTGTGTCTGCAAGCCTAGAACATTAAAATGAGCCTGGTAGTTAATGGATAGCCACTGAAGTAATGCGAGCACTGGGATGATATGCTCATTGCTCTGGTACGACTGGCTGCATTCTGAAAAAGCTGGAGGTTCTTTAGTGAGGTACTTGAGGCGGCCAGATAAGAAGGAATTGCTGTAATCTTGCCATGACGTGATAAATGCATGCATCAATTTCTCTACATCCCCCACCGATAAGAATTGTGGTGATTTTTGCAATATTCTGTAAGTGAAAGAATGCCACTCCGGGGATATTTTTAATATGAATGCCGAAAGTAAGATCAGATTCAATAGTGACAGTGGTCTTTCATATTAGTCATCATACATATTTGGCACAACTAAGCAACAGTCCAGATTAAAGGTAGTCCATTTCTCACTTTTCGTCCCTTTCGTTTTGGGACCTAAAACCATTATTTCAGTTATCTGAATTTGGAAGCATAGAATGAAAGGTCTTCCAAGCCTGAATATCTGCTCCACAGGCCTCTAACCGAGAAAGCTGTAATGCTACACCTGGTTTAGTTGAAACATATGCATCTGCATAGCAGTGAAACTCTGTTATGTTTCTGAATAATATCACAGAGAGGCAGCAATAAGGAAGGTATTTGGTCCTAACACTGCCCTTTGCAGGACACCAGATTTCACATTTGAGTAATCTGAAAGTTTTTCACTCAATTTAACAAACTGGTTCCTTTCATAAAAGTATGATCTGAACCTGTTCACAAAGTTCAACACAGCCCTGGAGCCTACTGGTCACTTAGCACTTAAATCTATTAAAGCAGTTGATTACACAGTTACCTCGCCTCACCTGGTTTATTGGGTCTGAATTGGTTGCTGATTTGGGGTGAACACAAAGCCAGCAGACCTTGCAGCTCTCCAGGACCTGGGTTCCCTACCCCTGGTCTACAGTATCAAAAGCTGCACTGTCGAGAAATACAAGAAAAGACAGAGCTGCAGTTTCATAACAATAGTAGATTGTTTACAACCTTAACAAGTGTGGATCCAGTAGTATGTTGAGGCCTAAATCCTGACTGGAAGATTTTGTAGATACAGTTTGAACTAAGGTAGGGATGGAGTTGCTTTATTGGCTTTCTCTAAAAATTATATTAAAAAAGGGAGGTATGAGATGGGTCTATAATTTTTCACATTTTTAGGATCAAGATTAGGCTTCTTAAGTAGTGGATTAATAATAGCCAATGTTAGGAACTTCTACACATATCCCATTACTGTGTAGATGTGTTAATAATCTTGAGCATGTGCCTGTCCACCACAGGGAGTTATTTAACCAATTATGTGGGGTGGATCTAACAGATGCAAGGGCTTGCTTCTATTGAAGAATGCTATACTTTTGTGCAAAGCAAAAGACCTCTATGTTGAACATCGCTTTTGCTCCGGTTTTCTTATTAACTGCTTCAAGGCATGGGTAGTATCATTGTACCAAGTAGCAAGACACTTCTGATGACATTTACTTCTTTTAAGAGGGACAGCCATATCCAGGGTGCTTCTCAGAGTACAAGACAGAGGGTTAGTTAAGTGGTCCAGTGATTATTCATCAGAACTTTCTTTCCTAGAGAAGAATGAATCTGGGGAAAAAAATATTAAATTCTGAATAGTTGAAGGGTTTAACGACTGGCTATAATATTATTTAGGTTCTGATGTAGACAGGCTGATTTCCTGGACTTTAAATGTAATCCAGACGTGAAAATGTAAGGTATATTTGATCATTAGCACCATAAAATTATAATAATAATAATTATTATAGCTAATACTTCTAAACAATGATGCAATGATGACAGATGCATATTCTGGTACTGTAAAGAGAGATGCGGTTTATATTGGCTCTTATATTGCAGAAAGTTTGAAATGTTCAATGGCTGTTGCATCATTTTGACACAGTAATTTATTATCTAAAGGCATTACTTAAAATCATTTAAAAGTGTGGGATGTGCTTACGCCTCTTACAGACCAGTGTTGAAAATTTGCTGAATACCTTAAACATCCCTAATTTGTGTGCCTGTCATGGCATTGGCTCTCCAGTTCTAAAATAATGAACAGATTTTGAAATATTTATTGCTCCGTACCTTAAGTCATGACTATTAACTGTCAGCCCCTCTAGTTCTATCAATTTAGCCAAGCTGGTCCTGACCTCGGCTCTTGTTGGTTTGAAAACAGTAATTGAATATGTCTGCACGTGAGTATCAACATCCCTCGCTGTTTGGAACTTTGGTTTAATTTTAAACTTTAATTATGTACTGCAAAAGAGAGGAGGGTCGATCCGAGGTGTAATTAAACGATTCGCAGCATTATTTTGGTGGTGCAGTGTTTCTAAAATGTTTCAAGCTGAACTTATTAAAGCTGTGTTGCAGCTAATTACACTGTTTGTCTTTGGAAAGCGCCATCTCCGCCCGGGTCTTTGTGTTAATGAATTCTTGCATCTTCAATGGAATCCCACAAGTCCAGTAGCAGAGATTAAAGGGAAGACCTAATGGGGTCCTGTTCAGGGTCAGTTTTGAGACAGGCAGTAGATTAGATGCCCCAGTGTTCCAGGCTCTGATGTTGGCAAACAGCCAGGGAGTAGGCTGGGAATTTGTTCTTAAATAAGGGTCCTTTTCAGAACGTATGAAGCTGATAATTGGTGTATGTGCCATTATTTAGTAACAATAATTGACTTGTCAAATGGGACCGTAGTTAGCTTTTTGTACCCATTAAGTGTCATGTATATATAGCTGCCGAAATAAAGGAAACACCAACATAAAGTGTTTTAATAGGGCGTTGGGCCATCATGAGCCATCAGCACAGCTTCAATGTGCTTTGGTTGTAGATTCTGCAAGTGTCTCGAACTCTGTTGGAGGAATGTAACACCATTCCTCCATGAAAAATGATATTGTTGGGGGGGGTTGACTTGCTCTCGTTTTACCATCTGATGTTTACGCTTGAGAAGGTGGGAGTAACAGATGAGTAGGGGGGATCTGTGGTAACGGGCTAATGTTAAAGTTTGCGTTCCATCGGTGAATAGAACTAGACTGCAGTTTGAGGTGTGCGAGGAGCACCTGCTGGTCTTTCATCAGATTCCTCCAGCTTGGTTTTTCCAGGAGTTCAGTTTGTTTGCCTTCTAAGGTGTCAGAGAAAAATGATCCAGTCTCCCCCCACACAATGGCTCAATTGTGTTGCCATGTGTGACAGCCTGTTTGTAAATGGTGCTATGCACAAATAAAGATTGATTGATTGATTGGTCTGAGCCCTCAGTTGGCCTCTGGCTTTGTGAAGCTGCTGATGTCAGCAAGCATGCAGCTGCCGACCACAGGAACAATCCCTCCCGTTGTCACGGTGATCAGATCTCTTCAGTCCTCAGGATGTTACACTTATCGGAGCGGATCAAGCTTGAGTGAAAAACCATTTAGGGAGGCAGTGTAGTATAATGGCTAGAAAGCTGGGTTTGTAACCCGGGGATTGCAGGTTAGATTCCCAGATGGGGCACTGCTGTTGTACCCTTGAGCAAGGTACTTAACCTGAGTTGCTTCAGTAAATATCCAGCTGTATAAATGGATTTTATGGAAAAGAAATGTAAACTGGTTAAGTTGCTCTGGATAAGTGCGTCTTCTAAATGCCTAAATGTAAAACGTAAATGCAATCATGCCCTATGTGATTGGATTACGTCCTCTGAAATGGGAAGAAGCAATCACAGATTCCTGGGTTTCTGGTTTGGTCTGTACCCACTTTCCTGCTGGCTCTGAGACTCGCCCGGCTCCTGACCCTGTAAGCCCTCAGTCCGGAACACGGCTCCCACATCCGCCAGGATTCACCCGCTACAGAAGTGTGTATAAAGCCATCACCCCCGACTGCTCCGCGCTGCTCCCTCGCTGCTCCCTCGCTGCTCCCTCGCTTATTGCTGTGATCTCCTTTTACACAGCTTGTTTCCTCTCGCTTCGATCCTTTGACTAAAACCTGACGACCGTGATCGATTCCCTCCAGATTATAACCAAATTAGTAGACACGGTGGGCAGAATGGCCTAATTTTTCCCTTCATGTTCCGATAGTTTGATCAATTGAATTGAAATTTGAATTGTTCGTTTTCCTGGTTTACAGACGTATGACCCGCTGTTATGATACAGTCAATAGTGATGGGATAGTGAGGCTTCATGAACCTTGAACCTCGAAAGAAAAAGGCTTTTGCACACCTGAGTAACAGTCTCTAGGACATGTGTAGGAGAAAATCGAGCAGGATCAAAAAGAGTTCCTGCACGCTGTCTCTGCTTGCAATGACATTTATTACTTATTTATTGTTATAAATAAATGTCATTGTAAGCAGAGACCTTGTGCAGGAATCCTTTTTTATCTTCACTTATGAACCTTAAACCTACCTATGGGTGTAAATATCATGTGCGCTATCTGTCACTCTCTGGCAACCAATTATAAGAGATTTAATATGGATTGATTTGGTTGCTTCCTAATTATCACTGATTGACAGTGTGTGGTAGCTGCACCCACTTGTGAAGCCCCGCCCTTCCATCAGTGGTCACTGTGGGACACCAGTTCCCCAGTCCATTGCAACATCACAGGGTGTCATACTTACTGGTCATCATAAAAGTTTCTGGGAGTTTCTGTAAGCTTATAAGCAGACTGTCATTGTGAGTCATCTTCTTAGCTGCACTCCCAAAACTATAGACCCTCATAGGCCTGAAGCTGAGATTTTCGCCCGGCCTTCAGCTCAGCTTCCCAGAACCCCAGAGACTGGAAATTACCAATTAGATCGAGGGGGCTTTGTTTCCTCTCTCATTAAATTAGCTTAACGAGCCAGAGTGCTGGACTGTCATTGGCTCCTGAGCATGTGTCAGGAAATGAGATTAACGGCATGAAAGCGTGAGTGTGCACTGTGTGAACATGCTTCCCAAACTCTGTTGTCATAACCGCCTCAGAGACTAAAGACTTTGAACACAGTGCTGTGCAGTGCAGTGGTCTTGACTGTTCGATGTGATTCCAGCCCCAAGTTATCTACCTCAGAGATGGGGAGCCCTTCAAGGGTTTCCTCCTGTCACAGGGCACAAGTTAATGAATTAACATCAGCAATTATTACAAATATAGGAGGGGGGCACACCAATACATTACCTTGCATTTCAGTCTAGTAGAGGAAACCATATAAGAATAATGAGACAAGAAAGTTTGTGTCACATGCTGTGCAACACAACCAGGGAAGGGACAGAACAACAGGACGCAGGGAGCCATTGGTCTGCGGACCAGAGCTTTATTGATTTCCCTCACGGGGAGAGAGGGAGAGGGAGAGGGAGAGAGCACAGATAAATAAAATGAACCCCCTGCATGTTCCAGCCACAAACAATAAACTAAATAATAAACTAAATCAGAACAGCCTTTTGGCAAAAAAACACAAAACATTAATCTGTTGATGCTTTGGGACTTTTCAGGAATTATTTTCCTCTCACTCTCTCTCGTGGTCCAGCCACCTACTGAGAGGGCAGAGCGGTTTTAGGCACACAGGTACATTTTGGTGATGCGGTACAGCTGTGTGCCCAGGCTGCCCTGCCAGCAGGCGTGGCCGTTAATCACCCTGAATCCCCTGTCTAGACCGACGCATTCCACAGTTTGTAAAAAACAACAACAACAACATGTATTTACAATTATCTTTATGTTATGAAGCAGACTGATGTATTCCTTCAAAAGTCTTCTAATTTGCTCAAACACGATGTCATTTTAAGCCCTCCGGTCTTATATGGTGTCTTTTTATACTCAGTCTGTCTGGATGATTGTTGAAGACAGTGTTGTGTCTCCAGCTGGTTTCGCTGCTGTGTCCTGGAATTGTGTGATCACATTTGGACCATCCTGCACCACTGGATGATGTGCTAGGTGCTTAAGGCACTTTTTTGAAAAATGGCACCAGTATTTAGAACTAAATTATTCTATCCTACGATTATCAGTAACACATTTCAGTCAAATGTGAAAATTCTCTGTTATCGGCAGGATTGTTTTTCTAATTTGACCAGCATCTACAGTCAAAGTATTTGTTTGTTGTTTGACCCAAATCTGATGGAAAGACTTTGGGGGATGGGGGTGATACTGAAAAAGATTAAAATGTGTAATTCAACAGTAAAGCAGCCAATGTACGCTACAGCAACGTCTCATGCAGTTGGGCGTTGCTGCACAAGTCCGTGTGGAGGCGGCTCTTGATGGCTTCTGAAATTATCCACGCTTTCCGATGGTAATATTGACGAGATGGTGTTTAGCCCCACCTGTTATGTTTCAACTGAATTATTGATGCTTTTGGGATATCAATCTGACAGCCAACGGAAATCTTATTACAATAATAGAAACAACCCTGAAGAACTTGCCGAAGCTGAACTGCTGTTTGTTTACGTTCCATGTAATATGGTTACATCTCTCTGCCCTGTGTGCTTTTAATGGGCTGCGTTTTTAGTGGCTGCAGTTGCTGAGGTGATGCATGCCCTTATCCAGTATGCAGTAAATCACTTGACAGTTGTCCAAATGCAATTGATTTTGAAAATGATTGTTTATATTTGGCGTCAATGTACTTAATCAACCTATTACAGTTGATTACAGGTATTACAAACCTGTGTGTGCGTTTCTGTGTGTGCGTGTGAGTGTCTGTGTATGTGTATATGTGTGTGTGTGTGTGTGTGTGTGTGTGTGTGTGTGTGTGTGTGTGTGTGTGTGTGTGTGTGTGTGTGTGTGTGTGTCTATGTATGTGTGGACAGCTTGTGTAATTATTCACACAGTGGAGCTCTGCATATTTACTTTTTACCCTGGGGGAATAGATTTTAGTCGTGATATGAGGTAATCCGCGCATGGCTTTAACTATTCATTTCTAAATGAGTATTAAATCCTGGCAGATGAACTCTGGCTACAAATGTTATCACAATGTGTTATCGTTGTTATCATTAGCGCTCCACACACATCCCCGAATCTGCATGACTCAACCCCTTTTTTTAAGCACTTTGAGGGGTACTGTCACAGTGTGATGTTTATTCTAGAACATGCCGTAATATTCTAGTTGATTCTAATTGATGGCATCATAAAAGGCTGCTGATGGCATCCTCAAAGAACTGTGAAAGAACTCAAAGAACTCACTCATTAATGAGTTAAATCATGAGTTATGTAATCACATCTGACAACCACCTCTACTTTCTTATACTTGCTAATCAAGGGGGGCCAGGGTTGCACGTTCGATTTCACAATCTCACTTGGCCCTTGCCTTTTTTGAAAAATAAAAACTCAGTGGTCAAGAATGTTTTCTAGGGGTTGTTTTTTGGTCTTTGTTTTTCTTTATCTTTTACATTTTGCTTCCCTAATGTCAGCCTCAAGGCTGATAAGCGGTTTGATGTGTTGATGTATGTTGACCTGCTCATCCCAGATTGGCCATCAAGTGATCTCATTAACACCCAGCCTTGGGATGTCGGGACTAAGATTAACTGCATTAAGTCAGTCCCTGACATCATACGGGTTTATGGTTGAGGTCGCCAGTCAAGGCTTTGTGGCGGGGGGGGGGGCGGGGCGGCGGGGAGGGGAATGGGAGACCGGTGCGAGGGTGTAATGAAAGGTGTCAAAGTGTAATGTTGTTTTAGGGGGCCGCTGATTATTCGGTATACTTTGGCCCCTGAGCTGTCGGCGGTTGACAGGCGAGAAGTGATGAGCTCCGTGCTAAGGTGCTAACATGCGAAGACTTACTTGAGCCGTTTCTGCCCTTTCAAACATCGTTCCGTTCACAGTGCTTTCTCCTTCCTGTCCTGGCCAGGGGACTGAGAACAGCACAAACGTAGCGCCAGGCAGGCATGTTTGATCGGCGCACTCCAGCAGTAAGGAAGGGAACACTCATCTGCCGAGAGTGAATATGTATTTTTGCCCGTGAAGGATGTCTGTTCAACCTCAGAAATAAACTGGCACCTCCTGATTGCATGCTGGAAATAATGGAAAAGTCAAGGAAAGCAGTCCAGTATCCCACTGTTCTTTTAAACGTCAGGGGAAATGATGAAAATAAAAAAACATTGACAGGAAGTGAAATGTTTCCACCTTCATCTTTCTTGCAAGCTCACTAGCTTGATGTCACTGACTATCAAGTCTTGCAATATCAGTATGACGAGAGCGCTAACGAATTGGACAACTCACTGGTTCGTACGTTAATTCCACTACTAGACGTCTTTGGTCACTGGAGAGTGAAGTGCTTTTGGAGGCACAAAATATTTTGAGAGTATTGTGTCCATTTCGCAAGAGCAGCCTATATAGCCCAAAGCAGTCCTCGAAATTCATACATTTATCCTCAAATGGCTTTGAAAAGTCACGTGAAATATAAACCTGATTTGAATGGGAGCACTCAGAACCTCAGAATCTATCATTTCGCAGTGCCAGGTGCTTTAATGCTGTTCTGATTTAAGATTTTATTGAATCTGACAAAACGTTTTTGTCTTATCTGCAATTAGACTTTTTTCTGTCTCCCATCACTGCCCCTCATAGAAACTACCATGTTAAATTTAAAGACTGTCAACCCATCGATAGGGTTTGAGTGTTTCTCCTATGTTTCTGAGCCACATTTTTGCCGACATGCATGGACTTTGAGAGGGTGGTCTATGTGTAAAAGGAGCATGAGTCTCTTGGAACAGATGCTTGTTTTGGCATCTCTGGCCTTGGTATTTTTTTTTTTACCGCCCGTGGCTATTGTCGCGCTAAAGATAGATATTGAGACGAGGCTGGACACCGTTAGTTAGATGTCACGTTGATGTCATGTCATACCCCAAATAACCCCTACCAGGTGCCTGTAGATTTCTTTCTTTCTCTTTTTCAAAATTAATTTGCTGTCCAGAGGGCATGTTCCCAGCCACTGCAGATTTGTCATCCTACTCTCCCTCTAAATTGGCTAAATCTGGACCACCGCAGGAATGCACACAGAAAAGGTCACAAAATGGCTTTCATGGATTTGTTTACTTTTCTAATCTGTACCCTTAACAGTCTCCCCCGCTGTGTCTATAGCTATAAATAACAACCACTTCCTCTCACCACAAAGGCAATAATTCTATAGAATCCTACGGACGTTCTGTCAAGATCAGTGTGCAGTAACAAATGAGCAATTCTCCAGAGCGCAAGAATCTGCCAGATTAAATTTGGCCAGTCTGGTCATTATTATACAGCATGAAGACAATAATGACAAATAACCAAAGCATGATAATTTACCATCAGTGTTTGAATAAACATATACAGTGGGGTTCAAAAGTCTGAGTCCACTACCAAGATCTGTTTTCATCATTCATCAAAAACGAACACCATTGTTTTACTCAGGAGAACAATTTGACCTCTAATTACTTCACTAAACTCTGCTGATGTACAAACAGCTGCAAAAACTTTTGCAAAGGAAGTGTCCTTTTTCAAGATTAAAGCACCTGCAGTAGCAACAAGAACATATAGAGGACCATACTAATTACGTCAATATCCGGTATTAATTGTTACAAGACCAAAACAACTCACACTGTGTATTAGGAGTGTTCATGTATTAAAACTTACATGAAAAATAAGGTGTCACAACATTTTGAGGAAATGAAAGGCAATGGTGTGCAAACAAAATATTTATAGATATTTCAATTTCATACCATCCTTTCTCAAACAAATTTTTTTTAAAATTTGTATCAGTGTTTTTCTTAAATAACACAAATACCACATGAGTAAAACTTTTGTGTTTGTTTTCGATGAACGATGAAAACAAACAGATCTTGGTAGTGGACTCAGACTTCTGGACCCTACTGTATATATATATATATATATATATATATATATATATATATATATATATATACCCTGTGCACAGTTTCTTGATGTAGATACCTTTTAAGTGTGGTTCTTGTCATTTGTTGTGAGACTCCAAATATAATGACTATCAAATACCATCTGCTCCACAAGCTTCATATTTCATGTACTATTGCTGTTGTTGTTTCTGAGGATTTCCATGTTACTTTACATTGAGTATGAGCTTGGGTTGGCCATGATGCACATTCACCATTAAAAGAATGTGAGCTAATTTTCACTGCACGTTCTTTGAACCTCTCTCTCTCTCTCTCTTTTTTTTGGTTTGTAATCAATACAAATATATTTTGACCATCTGGATTTTTTGGTTTGTTTCTTTTTGTTTCTTTTAACAAAAAAGTTTTTCTTGTGATATTCTCTCTTTGATTTGCTCTCACAAATGTATCTTGGAATTGATTTCAAAGCGACACAATGTTCCCATTCCAGATAATTACATCTGCCATGTTTTGACTAGAGACGATGTGATGACAGCAATGACAAGTGGATTTATTAAACCTGATTGGGGCTCATTTAGATGAAAATATTGTCTTTAAATGAAACTGCAAATGTGTTTCCAACCAAAGGGAACAGGGCAGAATTCCATTTTTACAACAATGGATTTTTCTATAAACGCAAATTGATTGCAATGTACTTAAATGAATTTGAAATTCCCCCGCAGTTACAGGGACAGGTAATAACTTTTCTGGTCATAAACCATTTTCTCTTTCCTTTTTTTGTGCAAATCATTATCTAAACGTCTTCCAGTTTGACTTGGGTCTTAATGGCCCTGTTTTATGAGGGGTATGAAGTTTACGACAGTGACATTAGTAAGGGCAGTGATGGAGAGCTGCGACATACTTATGCAGGGTAACGGAAAAAAGCAACAGCAACCAAAGCAATTTAACTCCTTCCTGCTCTGCGTTTGGCCCCAGGCTGGCTCCGCCTCCGTGCTCTGCATTTGGCCCCAGGCTGGCTCCGCCTCACTGTTCAGGGTTTGGCCCCGGGCGGGCTCTGTGATGTTTGTTCCACCTGTCCTCCTCCTTCTCCTCCGGTATAAACTCGGAAGTAGTATACGCTGTTGCGCCTTATAAGAATGTATTATTCAATTACTGATGTAACAGTGGTGTGAATGTATCAAAACAATACTTATGATTCCACACTGCATATAAAAACACCACAATATTCAAGCATTGGCGGAAGGGTATATCAACACTGAGTCCAACAGATGTGCATAAACCCTAATGGTTTTTTGGTGAGGAAGTAGCTGGCCACTTCAGGTGAGCAAGCCTTGCATTAATGACCACCCTGTCCCCTGTCAACACCATCCAGATTAAAACCAGAAACCACTACCTAATCGAGAATGTAACTCTCAGCCAGACAGGCAATGATGTAGCATCAATTAATTCTTAATTGGTTGATATTGCATATATTAATTCTTAATTAATTGCAATATCTCCCAATTAACTTGGCAGCGACTACTTCAGTTTGTAGTCCCTGGCCGAGTTCTGCTGGGTATCCTTCCGTATGTACCTGTATGACATCATTCCCGCCCCTTCACCAGCAGCCATTGTCATGGAGACGATCCTCAACAACCTGCAGCTGCGCACCCTGTGCTGCCATGCTGTTTGTAGAACAGTCCAGAGAGGATGGCAGGGACTCACATGGTTTCAGTTACCACTTTCTCACGGGGATCCAGGCACCGAATACGGCTCCCGAGCCAGAGGGAACTTTATAAAGCCCAGGGTATCTTTGTCTGCTTTCTTTCATATACACACAAATATATACATACACACACACTCTTACACACCTACATGCTCACACATACATATACACCTGCACACACACACACACACACTCTCACACACATATGCAGACGCACACAAACACAGACGCATACATACACACACACACATATGCATACATATACATACCTGGCCCGATAAGGGTCGGCATTTGGCTGTCTGCCCCAGAGGGAGGAGGGAGGGAGAGCGGGCACGACTCGCCAAGGAGCGTGAAGGCAACCTGGTAAACATAGTTGGGGCGAGACCAGTCTTGAAGGAGGCGGATCATTACCTTGAGGTATTGGTATTAGCTTGTCCCATGGGGGTGGGCAGCGAGTCCATAGGGGAGGGTAAAATCGAAAAAATAGAGGGTATAATTGGCTACTAAACTGGGTGAAAAACAGGGAAAAAATCTGAAACAAATTTAAATAGAAGTGCTTTGTGTGAAGCGGAGATGAAGGAGAAATATTGTCTCTCTGCAGAGTTTTGGTGTGCTTTTGCTATCTTTCTCTCTGTGTCTCTTGCTATTTCTTTCTCTCTGTCTCTCTCACTCCCTCTTGTATCATGGACATCTGCATGGTCTGGCTCTCTTGTGTCAAGGACAGCTGTATGGTGGAAGTTGACTCATCCTTAATTGCCTCATAAAAAAACGACATACATTTATATGTATGATGTGAACTGTGACCCAGGATAGTGGTCTCTATATTAGAAATATGTAAATATAGTTGTAAATATATAAAAATAGCATAGTATAGCGTGCTCCAATTACACTGTTCCAGACAAGTGAGGGAGAGAGGGGGCTGGTGGTGTTGTTGTGTTTCTCTGACCATCATGTGACCTGGGAATCTCTTCCTGCGATTCAGGGTGGTGAGATAAGGCCGTTCCTCACTATGGTAACACTTAAACCACGGCCTATCAATGTCACGTACCTGACAATCAATACAAACCTGCCGCACTGCCTCCAGCTGGGAAAATGTTTAATTTGGGCTGGGAAATGTAAGAGGTGATTGAATACCAAATCCCTGGCCCTCTGTCCTTCTCCTATGTCCTTTCTGGAGAACATGTCCTAGAACATCTCCCCCACACCCCTTCTATATCACAGATACTAATTTTACACTGTGGTTCTTTAAAAAAATGTATTTTGTGGTGATGAATTGGGTCCGGGAGTTAAAAGCGGTGACCCGTTCTTGTGCAAATCAAAACAGATGGTGACCTCCCGCCCCCTTCGAGCTGCCCAGACCGCGAGCCGCTCACTCTCCGGATGGGCTAATGGCGTAGAAGGGGGCAGCCATATGCGTAATGCATTAATAAGCATTGATGCACCCAGGCTGATTCCTGCCCTGCGCTGCCCTGCGCTGCACTGCGCGCATGTGTATGGTACTCGGGGCTGAGATCCCTGCCACGTATAGAGAAAGAGAATTCCTCCACAGCACCACATAGTGCATTCATAAAAAATACACAGCTACAAGTCTGGATGGCGGGGGGTGAATAATTTATGCGTTGGAGGAGAGCTAATTCGCGGCCTGCTTTCGCGAGGCCTGGCTTCTGGGTTCAAGCGCGCCTGTGCGTTGTGCTCTCTGTGGGCTCTGATGGAATGTGTGTATCGACGCGGTCCGGGGTTGGGGGTTGGGGATTGGGTTGTGGAGGGGCTTGCTGTTAATGCAACAGGCCAACGCTGAGCAACAGGAAGGACCCTGCCGCACGCTCTTCACTCGAAAGTTTCCTGCTTTGTAACCGTTATTTATTCATGAGGCCATTGATCAGGCCTTTCATACAGGCCAGGTGGCAGAATCAGGGCCATGTGTGTGAGGGCTATACTGTACTTTACCCTTTCTGGAAGAATTGAAAGAATATCTGACAGTTTGGTTGTTGAGCGTGGGGGAGGGGGAGGGGCTTTGTATGGGATGAACTGAAGATACAGCATTAAACGGTGAAAGAACCCCACATACGTCATGTTTTCTCAGCCTCCGTTTAGAAGCAGGCGCTCATGTGAAATATTTATCATAATGACCAATGTAAGAACCAATATCTAGCCTATATATTAAATGGAAAAAACATATTTTAAGATAAAAATTTAACAGCACATATAAAATATTAATCACAATAATCAACCAAGTAATGTTACCATTAATATTAGTGGAGTGATTAAAAAATGATACAGACAAGAAAGCAATCCTGAGTTCCAGAAGCAATATAAAATATACATATAAATGGATCACCATGAAAACCGTAAAGAGCAACTCTAATGCAGATTGCTAGGCCAATCATACATTTTTATCAGTAATCAGCTCAACACTTTCACTGCATTTCATGGAGTAGCCTATCTAGTCTCCAGGCTCCAGTTTTCCCCAAAAAATGTGTATTGCAGGATGTCGTTTTTCATAGTTTTGATGTTCTGTTGTGGGTACATTTTCTAATAATGTTATAGTATTTTGTGACACCTTGCGGTCTCCTGTAATGCATATATGGCTGGAGTGAGCACGTTAGTCTCTCTGGAAATGCCCCTCCAGAGGGCCGTAATGTTCCAGTTCAATGTGTTTGTGTTATTCACCGCATTTCTCCACTTTAAGAACACTTCTCACAACTATATAGGAGCAAACCTGCTTTATTACATTTAGGAATTATCATTAAACTTTTATATTTTAACAAATGGTACATAAGGCCATCTCCCATAGCCTTCAATGGCTTGTAAAATTATATATTTTGTTATATATTATTATGTTTGAAATGCTTATCATCACCTGATTATGATTGGTGTGTAACGGATATGTAGAAATACTCTGTATTGGTTTTGTGCAAGGATGTTTGTCTCCTCCCACTGTTATTCATGTCACAAAGATAAGTATTTTCATGTTGGCCTTGTTTGTTTCCTTGAGCATTTCATTGGTAAGCAGTCAGGACGTTTTGTGCAGTTCAGTCAGGCAGTCAGAAGTTGTGTCCACAATAGGGCTATTTTGAACAGTGCAGGTACACTGGGTGGATTGCCTATTTTTATTTTTACTTTTGATACTTTTTTTAAATGTAGTGGCAAATGCTACGATTATTAATAATGATTACATTAATATTTCTCATTGTAAAATATGTGCATTCCTCATTGTCTTGGGGAACAAAAGCATAAAAAGTTACTTATTTTTTCATATATATTTAAAAAATATATATTTCATGTAAGTCACAAAATCTGTGAACAAGCATTGAACATTGACTACAATGTTGTTCACAGCAAGAACTGTACTTAGCCTGAGTTGCAGATGTGCTTTGTGCCAGAACTCAAAATTATGACCAAAGCCTTCTTTTCTCCAAAACCCAAAAGTGAGAAATGTGATAACACATCTCTGGCAGCTCACTTTAGAGGCTGTCGAGCAACGGCAGATAAAACTGATTCATGGTCAGATGATTGGCCATGCTGAGAACAAGCCGCAACAGAGGCTCCCCGTATCCCAGAGTTCCTTGGGAGAGCTGGCATATGCTGGCTGTCCTAATGACACAGGGCCCAGCGCTCGGCCTGTCAGGTGCACACAGCTGCAGTGGGCATGTATTTCAGCCTGTGCCATTGACCTTCTGCAACAATTCTGACCACAGAATCTGTACAGAGGCCTTTGGTTGGACACAGTTGGGAGTTGAAGCGAGGCAATAAGGAGTTGCTCTCTAGTACCAGCTCTGGTTGGCTGGGGGTTAGCCAGGGGCCAGCCAGAAGTTAGCCAGAGGTCAGCGGTGCAGCTGGCGGTCGTTCAGCATGTTTGGCTTGTCCAATGAACATTTTTCTTCACAGGTGCCAAGGCCCGGATTTTGTTTCAGGCATATGGTTGTGGCCTGACGTCTGTGAAAAGCTGCGTAGCGCCTCCTAACCTGACCCCTAGTTGACCCCTGACTGGGCCATTTGTGTCACCCTCACATGCTGCATTATTGACACTTTGGACGGCAAGTTCCCATTAGCATAAAATCATCCAAAGCAGAAATGCATTCCATTTCCATTTAGTGGAAACAGCCTTATTGATATTAAAGCTGGGTTGTATTATCACTGGTTGGCTTTTCAGTGCTTTGTTCACAGGAATGGGAATGGTCAGTTTTTGTGGGGGTTTTCTTTTGTTGCAAGAAAAGGAGAAATAAGGAGACATTGTTCTCGAAAGGCACAGAAACAGCGCAAGCTATTGGCTTGTGAAATATCATTGCGCCTGAGAGGGAGTAGAGTTATATGAACACCGCTGCGCTCACGGGGTTACCTCCCCACCACCCACACCCCCGGCCTGCCGTTCCACTGCAGCCACCGCCTTTGAGTCTGCTGCACAAAGTAGACATCGGCGCTCTCCTTGGCTTATTAATGGTCAGCTAACCAGGTGGGAGTAAGGGCTTGTGATGGCCCGAGATCTCGTCTGCGCCCCGCAGTCCTCTTAGCCTTCTGCCATCGCCGCTGCTGGCTTGCCATTGTGTAAGCACTTTAATCACACAGGAAGGGGCTCATGCCACCCGTGGAAACTTGTGGAGGAGGGAGGAGGGAGGGGAGTTCAGTCTGATCCCTCCATCTCTCTTTTTTGTGGGTCTGTCCTCTCCAGCTCCTTGCCTACCTCCCCCCTCCCCACCCTCTTGAGGCCTGCCTGCTGTCAGCTGTGGGGCACGCTCCAAACCCATCCCCCAAGCCTTTTTTTGTCACTTGCTTCCTGCCCCTCTGTGGATTCACAAATTAGTCCCAAATGAAGGGAACACTCTCCCAGCCCATCAAATCAGCATACTTTCTGAGGAGGGGGGGATTAGCTTCCTTTCGCATTGATATTCGGTTACAGAAATTATACGATGCAAGGCAGGCCATCTGGGGGCCAATAAATCTAGAAGCTGTTCTTGTTCTGAAAAGCTCTCCCCACCTGCAGCCTTGGTCGGGCCAACTGCTTCCCCATTCTCTCATCGTCTTACGTGTGCGTTTATGGTTTCAAGGTTTTTCCAGAGGAGGCTTTGGGCTGGTAATGCTGGAGCAGGGCCTGAGTCTTTGTTGTTTTGTAGGCCACAGAACATGGCTGCCTTTCCGGCCTGGTCTCCAGGGAGGAAGGGGCTGGTGCCTGCCACTCTCTTCATGCTGAAAAAAGTAAAGAGGCTCCATCACTGGCTGACAGAACTGCCAGGGCCTCGGGTTGCCCTGGGGGGGCCACTCGGAGGTCATGAGTTGGCGTTTTCTGCTTTAGTTAACTGCCCTTTTGTTGCTGTCTTTCTAGCCCCTGGCAGGCAGACTCTCCCGGCCCCCCCTCCAGTCTGGCCCTGCCTGTGGGACATGCCTGGGGCATGCGTCTCTCTCTCTCTCTCTCTCTTTCTCTCTCTGTCTCTCTCTGTCTCTCTCTGTGCTATCATATATCATATAGCACATTCTTCTTTAAATATCATGGTTAAACGTACTGAAAATATGAACATGTATTATATGCACAGGTTGGGTGGAATCTCATCTTTTCAGCAGAATGTCAAACCAGCACCACCAGTAATATGATCATGTGGCATGATCCAGTGGCATAATTAATCATACTTCCCTCCATATATGCTGAAATTGGTCTATGGTTCTAGCCAATGGGATATCCTTTACAATTACAGTTAGGTCTGGAAATATTTGGACAGTGACACAATTTTCATAATTTTGGCCCTGTACGCTACCACAATGGATTTGAAATGAAATAATCGAGATGCAATTGAAGTGCAGACTTTAAGCTTTAATTTGAGGGTATTTACATCAAAATTGGAGGAAGGGTTTAGGAATTGCAACAATTTTAATACATAGACCCCTCATTTCAAGGGACCTAAAGTAATTGGACAAATGAATATAATCATAAATAAAATGTTCATTCTTAATACTTTGTTGAGAATCCTTTGCAGGCGATGACTGCCTGAAGTCTGGAACCCATGGACATCACCAAACGCTGGGTTTCCTCCTTTGTGATGCTTTGCCAGGCCTTGACTGCAGCTGTCTTCAGTTGTTGTTTGTTTGCAGGTCTTTCTGCCTTAAGTCTTGTCTTAAGCAAGTGGAATGCATGCTCGATCGGATTGAGATCAGGTGATTGACTCAGCCATTGTAGAATATTCCACTTCTTTGCCTTGTAAAACTCCTGGGTTGCTTTCGCAGTATGTTTTGGGTCATTGTCCATCTGTACTGTGAAGCGCCGTCCAATCAACTTTGCTGAATTTGGCTGAATGTGAGCAGACAGAATGTTCCTATAGACTTCAGAATTCATGCGGCTGCTTCCGTCTTCTGTCATATCATCAATAAACACTAGTGACCCAGTGCCATTGGAAGCCATGCATGCCCATGCCATCACACTACTTCCACCATGTTTTACAGATGATGTGGTGTGCTTTGGATCATGAGCCGTTCCAAGCCTTCTCCATACTTTTCTCTTCCCATCATTCTGGTACAGGTTGATCTTAGTTTCATCTGTCCAAAGAATGCTGTTCCAGAACTGGGCTGGCTTTTCTAGAAGTGAATTGGGCCACTTGGAGACATTAGGAGACACTTTGAGCCATCACATTAGTGTCTGTTTTGTGAGAAAAATAACAATCCATGATGGTTTGGGTGATAGAAACAGGTTTTATAGTCATCAAAACATTTTAGTATGTTTTCCAGTGTCACAGAAGTGAATGGAAATCATTGGGCCAATTTGGCCACCTTGAACATGGACACCTACATAGGTAGGTGTTAAATCTAAACATTTTAAATCCATAATTGTGCATTTTTGCAAAGAAATACTAATTATCAAAGCTTTTCAGAGTACATGCTTGCATTCTGAAAATGACTTGTCAAGCACCACTTGAATTATTTTATTTTTGTTTGTTTGTTAAAGCCCTTCAGCAGAGCCAACAGAGTTGGCCAACTCTGTTGCAAGTCAGTGCAATTAATACAGAGGAGCCAGTGTAGTGGTTTGTGACTAAACGCATTGCTTACCCTTTCTGCTTACCATTTTTTACCCTTATTTGTGTGTGCACTGCAGGGATCGTTATGCTTTCCAAATCCTGCTTCACAGCGCATATCAGACTCGGGTCCAATAGTTATTTTAAATACTTTTAACACCAGTAAAATTCCTGCAGATTCCAGACCGCATTAAAGGAAACATTTATTTTCACCAATACTTCATTCTTATGGTTTGTACATTTTAGTTTGTAACATTTCTGTGAAATCTTTCAGTGAAACTTTCTCAGGTCTCTGCAAGAGTGCTTTCAAATGTGAAGAGCATCTAGAGAGTGAAAGTATTACATTGTGTTACTCTTATGGAATATGAATGATTAATGAATGTTTAAAGTCATGTCCATTGAGTCATGTCCATAAAAAATGCAAAAAATGTGTTCAACACAGGTAACATAAGCCCCATGCATAGTGGAGGTGTACCGCCCCCCTACCATTCCTCCAAGAAGCAGCATGTGGAGGGATAATGGCTGTTTGGGAACATTTGTATGTCCATTCTTTTGTGGATAATGTGGAGGATGTTCCCATATTTATGTAACGTTTCTGAGATGGAGCTCATTGCGTGACTCAGGTCGTGAGCCCATGTCAGATGGCCGGCCAGACGTTTTTCTCTGTTCCGTGTGTTGTCTGTTTCCTGTACTCCTAATAAGTTCCTGTGTGTTCTTTGGAAAATAAAAATGTTTTAAAAATCACTAACCTCGTCATTTTAATCTCCCGGCCTCTTTCTCCCGTAATATATCTCAACATCGTCGTTGAGCAAAGTCAAAAAACCCTTTCTGTTTTTGACCTTGTTCATTCAGAACATATTCATTTCTGATTTTAAGCAGATTATGAGTAGCTCTAAAAGCTCAGTTTAGTGACATGCTACCTTCTGAGAAGTGCGGTGGGGACCTCCTCACCCTTTGAGAAAGACCTTCCTTGAGGCAGTAGATGTTCAGGGGAGACTGAATCGGCTTTGTTGGGGCAGTGTTCACTGCTACTCCCAGCACTGTGGCCAGCAAACTCTTTCTAGCAGGTCACCTGTTCATTACACATAATTGACAATAAAACGACTGACAACGTTAATGACGCAGATGAAGCAAACACAGTCATCGTGACGGGGGAGCTAATTTTAGACGTCCTCACTTCAGTCACCATGAAAGATGCGAAACGAGACTGAATCGAGGTTCTCTGTGCTCCTTCGGTTCTGTGTACGTCTCAGACAGATGAAATGCATGTCATTCAGATTAAAGGATTTCAGAACATAGATCACCCAGCATTACCTGGACACAGTTTGGCTGTAATGACTGCTAGCACCACAGGTAGACTGAACTTAAACCGTAAAACAGAACTGAAGGATGCATGTCAAAACACGCTTAACCATAAACATGCATAACCGGGCTGAAAGCACTCAGCATCTTTACTGTATGTCTTAGGACAGCAGTAGCATGGCACTGACCAGTGATCGGTGCCAAAGTTCAAACGTACAGTTGTAGTATTTTTTATATATTTTTGCTTCTTCACTCCAGGAGTGTTGATAACACACCTGTTGTATTACTCAGAATGGACCAGGCGAGGCGGATGGGCTCAAAGCTATAAAACCCTTCATGGTTGTGTGTTGGTGGCTGATGCAGAGGGCAGCGCTTCACGTGTGGGCGGAGAGAGCTGTACTGTACGTTCCCTCCGTGAGCCCCTCAGGAGATATCTCCTGTACTCAAGGCCCAACGTGCGGAGTGTAAAGAGGCCAGTTCACACAGGACAAGGGCGTGCCGGCCCCCAGCGATGACCAATTCAATTCAGTTTATTTGTGTAGTGCTTTTAAGTACATTGTCACAAGGCAGCTTTACAGGGCATGGAGCTTAAACCCCCTGAAGAGCACGCCTAGTGGCCAGCAGTGGCAAGGAAAAACTCCCTGAAGGACACAGGAAGGAAGAAACCTTGAGAGGAACCAGATTCTGGGGGGAGCCAATCCTCTTCTGGCTGGCAGCAAGAAGATTAGCAAACTATTGGTTCGGCTGCTTGGCCTCTTCCTGACCACTAAAAAGGCGGATGTGTTCTCCGTGGTGGGTGTGTTCTCCGCTCGGTTAACCAGATGCGAAGAGGGGGTTTGGTGCGGCCCGTGTGCTCATAATCTGGTAATTGGTTGTCAACTTAAACTAAGGTTTAAATCTAAAAAGCGAGAGCAGCCTTTAAAAAAATAAGGCTAAAGTAATGTCCATAACGATTCCAATCAATAAAGAATTTACTAATATTTCAGAGTTCTGAACGGCCTCCATTCCCAATTAATTTGTATTTAGTATACCTGCGGCTCTATTGTAGGATCAACATTAGAGTTGGGGGTGTTGTATTCATGTGATCACTTGGGACAAAGACTCGATGTCGACTTGACAAAGACCTTCCTTGAGTCAGTAGGTGTTCAGAGGGGACTGAATCAGCTTTGTTGGAGCAGCGTTCATTGCTACTCTATTTGTCATTTCTTATGTCTCATCTCTTAGGAGAAGGTAGGTGGGGGGGTGGTGGTGTGTGTATGTGTGTGGGGGGGCTGACTGAGCTGAGCTTGTGTGCTCTGAGTTAGGGTCTCTTCTCATAATCTGTTTGGAGATGTGCTTTCTGGTTGGGAAAATGGAAAAAAAAGCAACAACTCAGGGATGTAGGTGGAAAACAGTAGGTGGAGAGAGAGAGAAGGAGATGAAGAGTAGGTGGGACAGTGAGAGGAGGGCAGTGAGTAAAATAACCGAGAGATCAGCTGTCAAGCAGCCGATTAATGGTGGAGTATCTGAGGCCTGGATACCTGTAGGTGTTGCTTTGTGTTTTGCGGTGTGGGGGGGGTTATTTTGTTTGTGTTCACATCTCAAACGATGGAGGGAATGAAAGGGAAGGTTTTGGGATGTGTTTTTTGTTTGGGGGTTGACGTTAGAAAGTAATTTATTCAGGCCCCTTTTCCAAACACTACACCTGTCTGCCAAACACCTGGGAGTTACTAACGGTCCCCCTCTGAGTCCTCTCTCTCTCTCTCTCTCTCTCTCTTTCTCTCTCTATCTCTCTCTTTCTTTCTTTCTTTCTCTCTCTCTCTCTCTCTCTCTCTCTCTCTCTCTCCTCTCTCTCTCTCTCTCTCTCTCTCTCTCTCTCTCTCTCTCTCTCTCTCTCTCTCTCTCTCTCTCTCTCTCTCTCTCTCTCTCTCTCTCTCTTTCTTTCTTTCTTTCTTTCTTTCTTTCTTTCTTTCTTTCTTTCTCTCTCTCTCTCAAAAATCACAACAGACAGATTGAATTATGGATTAATTGGGCTGCTTGCTGGAATCAGTCCAAATCCTGTTTGGGCCCATCAGCTGTTGATTGCAGGCGATATAATCCTCATGATAATCCCATTTATGACTCTCATCTGTCCATTCCCTGCCTCCATTCTGTTCCTCCACATGGCCAGCGTGCTGAATTGGCTTGCTGCGTTTAGCGTGCTGTGTTTAGCCGACCACTCTGTTTTAAGTGGTGTAATCCGCTGGGCCAGGTTCTTGGCGTCCGAGAGCAGAGCACGTACTCATCAATGAGGAATCTCAGTAGACCTCAAAATGTGATCATTTCCCTCAGGAATGCTTTGACTGACACACACAGTCAGTACGGTGAGCACGTGGTTATAACGGACATGGGGGGGGGGATATTAAACCACAGCAGGTGCCTTTAAACACCTCGATACTCTCATATTGCACCATTTCGCCATTTGTCACTGTCCCGTTAGACACCAAGCTCTACCTTAAGGCATTCCTATTTGTTTGGTGTCTGTTCCATTCACAATTAGTACAAGACCAACAGTGTCATGATTAACAGCGTCATGGTGAATCATCACAGATTTGTTTTTGGATTTGTAAAAATAATTTGTATTATGTTCTCCCAATTTGGTAGCCAATTAGACCCGCTATTGAAGTCAATCCCCCCCCTAGTAATGTGAGTTCGCTGCCGTAGTCCTGAAACCGGTGGCGACACATGACCTGACGCCTCTTCTGAGACTGCACTCGCCCAAGTATCAACCGTAACCCGGTATACTGCAGGGCCACTCTTATGCGCAGCAAATCTCATGTAACCACTGGGCCACGCTGGAGGCCGAATCATCACTGATTTAAAAAAAGCGATGACAGCAACGTTGTAACATTTGTCGCGGTTCCATTTAACATTGCTTATCCTTCTGGCTGTACTTTAAGGAATACCTGTTCTGTAAAAGAAACTCCTTTTTTGGGTCTGTTACATCCAAAAATCGGACCAGACCAACAGCATCATGTCGAAACGTCACAGGTTAAAAAACGTTAGGACAGTACGCAGTGAAGAGACTCGGGTATGGAGGAGACAGACGGTTGGGAAAGGCAGTCTGGTGGTTATCCTGCTAAATGTCTGGTCTGAGTACAGATTTGTTGTGTGCCAGAAATGTGTCGTGTTTGCATTTGGAAAGTCACGTAGCAGTGGGGGGCAGCTCTCCCTCTCTTTGGCAGCGTGTCGTCTCTGAGGCTCTCGCTGATGGGTAGTAAAACTGAACTTAATGAGTCTGGACGTTCTGAGTCAATAACATAAAAGGACGATTGATCATGGGACCGGGAGCAATGCCAGACTTTTTCGGTGCTTTGGACTGTATTATTCACAGAGTTCTGGCGCTCTCCACAGCCTCCTTGGGGCTGGTTCAGTTTTTGTTTTCGCATGTGCTCAAATCCTTGAGGGATGATCATTAGGAGTGACACAACCACATTAGGAACATAAGAGTACATAATGACGAGAACAGGCCGTTCAGCCCATCAGGGCTTGTCGTGTCCTAATCTAAAGAGTATCCAGTACTGCATCAAGCCTGGACTTGAATACCCTGAGTGTTTCTGCCTCAACTACCTAACCTGGCAAGCTGTTCTAGGCATTGACAACTTTTAAATCCTAGTATCCGTGCAGAATTTGCCTTTAACTAATTTACACCTGTGGCCTCTTGTTCTGCTAACATTTTTCTGCAAAAAATCTTTGGTAGTTCACTTTGTTATTCCCTTTTAGGAATTTAGAAACCTCAATCAAACCCCCCCTAAGTCTCCCTTTGCTAAGCTTGAATATATTGAGTGCCTTAAGTCTATCCTTATAACTTCTACCTTTCATACCAGGTATCAGTTTAGTTGCCCTTCTTTGCACTTTTTCAAGACATTCTTCTGACTGACCTGATTAGGCAGGATGACTGGGATGGCTGGCTTTCAACTGGAATGAACGTGTTGAAGGACGGACTATTTCTTCAACACCAAGGTGTTTTATTGGCTTTAGCTTATTAACTTTACTTTATTGACGACACCCACGTAACGGTTTACATTTACAAACTGAAAGTCATTCCATTACAGTTTTGTACTTTAAAAACAAAGAACCGCAAATGTTAAAATTAATACATTTTTCAACTCTTTGCATCCCTGTATTTGTATGTCTTACTTTTTTTGTCTACTTCCCAATTCCTCAACTGGTTGTGTTTTCTGGATCTCACACACACAGTGACTGGAGGGACGGTTTAGTCCAGTCCGATCCTGCCGGTGAGGGGAGACACCGTGTGCTTGAAGAAAAAGAGGACGTAGGCCTACTTCAGAACTGAAGCCCATACTGTACACACGTAGCGCCTTTTTGCTCTTCTTTCTTAAAAACGTTTTCTTTGACTTTTTAATATTTGATGTCTCTTGTTTATTTTCACTTTGGACTATTCACCACAGCAACAGTGCTTCTAACAATGCTTTTGCTTTTAATAAATATTTTATATGGGACAGATTTTTACAATCGACGACTTTTTCACGTATCCATGTGTTGGAATTCAGTTTGTGTGTGTTTGCGTGTGTGTGTATTTGTGCATGCGTGAGTGTGTATGTGCATGCGTGCGAGCCCGCCTCATATTAATAACAGATGTGTAGTCTAGGCTACGAGATAGAAGATTGGTCTCAGTGAGCTGTCCATCACATGTATGGACCTGGAGCTGTAGCGCTTCTATGATGAATTATGCCTTGATAATGCTTTTGAAAGTATAGTGCATTTCACTCACTGATGTGTGTCAAACAGACATACCATGCCCGTGCAGAACTATTGGGTGGACAGAGCCAGCTTGTCTGATCTTCCTCAAACACAAAGTTTGAAAAAGACCTTATTAGATATGTACAATAAAAGGTTCATGTACGGGGATCAGTGGAACATACTGTATGTGTCCACGTTTGTGTTTATTTCCCATGCTTTCATCTCCTCCGTGCGGAGCAGCTGCCCCTGGTAGACCGAACCCGCTGCGCATGTGGGCTATGATGTTAATATGCAGGTGTGGAAGTGGGCTCGCTGTTGCCGTGGCAGCTGCATGCGCGGAGAGCAAGCAGCCATGGGACCAACCCGCTCGAATCACGTAGTGTGCAGTCAGTCTCCCCTGCTCTCCTCTCCACTCGCACGTCTCTCCAACATTCATTAACAGTGTATTTCACCCAAGTACTCCTGTTTTTAATCAACACTTTTTGGTGGGAGGCTGGGGGGGAGGGGGATTGAAATACATTGATGAGTTGAAACATATTGATTTGTTTAGTTTCTTCTTCTTTTTTACATTTTTTAGCCCGTGCATCTCAAATTGACTGAAAGCAGATTTCGATAGAGTTGCGCTGCAGCAGCCTCGATTCGGCAAGCCGTGTTACAAGCAACCCCTTGGTTTGGTTTATTCCAGTCTACAAAATTACCAATGGCTCCTGGGGCGTTCCCCATATTTTTCTCGCGCACACGTCTGTTTGTTTCTCTCCCGAATATATGGCTACATTGAAACAAATTGATTTTTTTTCCTTTAAATTTAACAGGTTTATTAGTCAGGCAGATAGGGCAAAACAGTTGAAACAGGATTTTATGCCATTTAAATAAAAACTAAAAATAGGCTTTTATAGGGGGGAAGCCCCTATCCTCCTTCAAAACACTGCTCAAGACCCACCTAATAATACTGTAATTCCTGTGTTGCTTTTATTAACTTTTATGTAAGGTTACCTTGGGTGTCCAGAAAGGCGCCATCTAAATAAAATGCATTATTATTATGAGCCTAGTACATCCCACATAGGCAGCTTGCTGTTCAGGCCAGGGTTGACATCGTAGCTCACATGTCTATCGATAGCATAGCAGCCTGCCAGGTCACACGGTTGTAAAAATGGTCATTCACACTTTTAAAATATCGAATTAAATGTTTGAGACCCAAACTATTAGTTGGTGGACAAAATTATTTAGAAATGGTTTTAATAATGTATATTTTCTCAAAAGCATGTCCTCTCCCGCAGAAATACGGTGAAAACCTTCAAACTACATCAGGGCTGGATATTTTCTCAAAAGTCTAGTTTTGGGCCGGTAGGGCCTCGGTCGGTAGAATCATTTTTATATATTACACCACGGACCGGGTGTTCCGAGGGGCGCAATAAATTTTTCGCGCATATAAAAACTGGTCTCAGCTTCTTTCGCGCAGCACCCCCGCCCCGCCGACAGAACGCTTCGACAGAAAAACCGGTGCCGGGCGGTCAGCGAGATGGCAGGGCCGATTTTTTCTCCCAGTCCAGCCCTGAACTACATGGACCACTCTATATATGACTACTTCCTGGTAGTATTCCAGTATTAAAACCCTCGATTTTCATAAAAAATTGGGAAGTCGTGTTATATTTGACACACACTGGTGTAGCGCCTTTGCACCTTGTTTAGCATGGATAATTTCTGCTTAATTTGATTTGTAAAAAATACGTCTGATTTATGCACTGACATCAAAGATTTATATAGCATAAACCTTTTCTTGCTGACAGGCTGGCTTATTATGTTTTTTAATTTGAGGAATATATCTCATACACTACAAATATTCCACACAAACCTAAATTATAAATACATTTAAACGGTGGGCTATAGTAAATTGACCAAGTCTGCATAGCCGCCCATAATTTAGCAACGGACGCTAGCTGTCATTCAAATGCTATTGTGCTATTGCAACCCACGTGATGCAGCCCTGTCACATTTTGGCAGCCGGGCAAATTTTGGCCTGACATAACCCACAGATCTTAAATAATTATTTTCTATTGGTTGGTTCTATATAGTTATAATGCCCTGTTTGACTGGCATTTGTTAAAATATGTTAAAATAAAGATGGAACCCCCCAAGCTTAAAAATGTTTTTCTCATGATGGGTCCCTTGTGATTTATGGGTGGTCCCGGATCCCCCAGACCCCCTCATTTCGACCAATGGTTTATTCTGAACCTTGGCCCCGCTCTCGTTGGAGGACCATGGCTGCTTGACGGTGACATCATCGCCCCCAATTTTGAAAGGGAGCATCTGTGAAGCGGCCCTCCAGAGGGGAATTCTGTTTTTCGTCGCGCTGAGATATATTTTCATTACCATCCATGATTAACAGTGCCAGTAAATAAGAGCACCTTGTTAATGCCTCGGCACACAATCCTGTCTTAATTGGAACATAACAGCACACCTACACTGGTGTTTTAAATACCCCTGTGCAGAGATGGCCCCGAGGTTATTGTTAGACAACGGTAACGTGCGTGCAGTCAAATCTAAATCAACAATACTAGGAATGGTTCAGATTTTTACATGTAGATTTCAGAGACTGAAAAAATATCATTAGACCAGTATCAATAATCAAGAAGGTTTTGCCCTAGTGCGTGTACTTTTGAGACAAAATGAATATCAAATAGCCAATGCACTGTTGATGCGTAAGAAAAAAAATCAATCTTTAGAAAAATGCAAGGCAACCAAGGGATATGGAATTTTATTAGACAGTTGTTACAGTGAAATAACCATTCAAAGCCCTAGGGTCCTTTTGGGGCTGTATGCATGGAAACTGGCTCGTGTTTAGCCATCTAAATTGTAACTTGTAGGCACCTTATTTACGAGCGGTTTATGAAAATGTGTCCCCAGAGTTTCATGTGCAGAAAAGGAAGACCAGCCTGAATAGCACCAACGCTAATCTCGGTAATCCGTCCAATAAAAAGGAATATGCAAATAACATTGTCAGCTGTAAATGAAGTAACGATGTTGCCAACAGTGGAATGAATGGGAGTCAAAGCGGGGAGATAAATGAATGCATGGCGTCAATATGCATGCGGTTTACTTAATTCATCACAGCTTTCATGCAGCACTGATTCACATAGCCAATCATTTCGATTTTATATGACCAATAAATTCTCAGCCGTCATTGTGCGGAAAACTCGTCCAGGTGTTTGTAATAGCGTCACCGTGGCGATGTTGGGTTGCAGTTTTAACTACATGCAAATTGGGTGTTTTGGTCTGTGTTGCCATTTTTTTCAGCATTCCCCCAGAAAACGACAGCATATGAATCATACGCGCGGCCGCTCTGAATGATAATGCTGAAGCGGTTAGACACTTGCAGCGGTAGCGGGTTGTTAACCATTTGCATGCCTTGCAAGTTGGTGGGAGTTGAGTCTGGTTCCCCTTATGCTGATACATATAACTGTAACTTGGAAAGACCAACATAAAGTGTCTTAATAGGGTGTTGGGTTCACCATGAGCCACCAGAACAGCTCCAGAACATGTTCCTTGGCATACTAGGAAGTGTTCTACAAGATTTATTTTTATTTTTATTTTTTATTTGTTTCTGATTTTATCCCATTTTCTCCCAATTTGGTAGCCAATTAGACCCGCTATTTTTACGTCAATCCCCCCCTAGTAATGTGAGTTCGCTGCCGTAGTCCTGTGACCGGTAGTGACGAAGCGAATTGACGCCTCTTACGAGACGGCACCCGCAGGCCGTCGACCGTAACCCGGTACTACAGGGCCACTATACGCAGCGAACGCCACGTCGGCTCCCCTCCCCCTCCTGGGGCGGACAGCCAATCGCCGCCCCCTGGTGGCACTCCCGGCCAGAGCCGACACTTGGCGAGACGGGGAATTGAACCCCGGTCTCCGTGGCCAGCGTCGGACGTTGTAACCACTGGACCACGCGGGAGGCCGTTCTACAAGATTCTACAAGTGTCTGGAACTCTATTGGAGGGATGCAACACCATTCGTCCATGAGAAATTCCATAATTTGGTTTTGTTGATGGTGGTGGAAAATGCTGTCTCATGCGCCACTGCTGAATCTCCCATTTTGGTGTTCAATTTGGTTGAGATCTGGTGACTGAGACAGCCATGGCAGGAAAATAAAAGATTTATATTATTTTCATGCTCATCAAACCATTCAGTGACCACTTGTGCCCTGTGGATGGGGCGTTGTCATCCTGGAAAAGACCACTCCAATCAGAATAGAAATGCTTCACCATAGGATAAAGGTGATCACCCAGAATGGCTTTGTATTTATTGCCTTTTACCTTGCCCTCTAAGGGGTTGACTGGACCTAAACCATGCCAGGCAAATGCACCCCACCACATAACCGAGCCGCCAGAACCCTTCATTTACTCAAATGTTCCATTTATTTTAGCAGTTACTTGTAGCCGATAATATTAGGAGCAAGGCCTGTGGTGTTTTTGTGAGCAGGTGTTTGGCGGTATTGTGCTTTTAAGTGCCTTTGTGTTTGCGACGATGGCTCCTTTTTGCTTCTCCTTCCGCCCCACACCCTTGAGATCTTCTACAGTGAAGCTCTAGAAACAGGGACCGTATTGTACAGTACCATCAATCTGACAATGAATTTTGTAATCTCCTCTTGTAGCTAAGAGCTCTGTCTCACAGTTGCTACTCCCTGAATCGATAGGCCTCTCCATTTCTTTTTCATTTCTGGTCAGCTCCTGCCACTTCATAAAGGAAAAACAACACAAGTATAGATTTTCTTCTTTCTTCATTCGGGTGCTTTATGATGGCAGATGAGAAGCCCTGTCTGTCTGTCTGTCTGTATTGTTGCCAGCCACTCCCACGGAGGCGGTCGGTGTAGACCACCCCACCTCCCCTCAGCATTTATGCAGATGTTCCACATTCAAATGTCAGAGCAGTCAGGCTGAAACCTAGTGGGACATGCGTTCACACATCAGCGCTCGCGGTTCAGTGTCGCTGTAAATGATTTACACCCAGGCCACATTGTAAGGAGAATGCACAGAAATATTGTCATTACTTTTACCGTATGACTGTTTTCATGTAGCCTGAGGAACATTCAGGCACATAGGGTGGTAGTGTAGTCCAACGGTTAGGGAACTTACAGGTGGGGCACTGCTGTTGCACCCTTGAGCTAGGCACATAACCTGAATTACTTCAGTCCAGCTGTATACATGGATTGTATGTAAATAAATGTAAACTGTAAGTAACTCTGGGTAAGGTATCACTGTGGGGTTCTTTAATCCATGTGGAACAGGAATGTTTTGGTTGGTTTTTCCATCTTTGTCAGCAGATCCTGAAGCAGCTGGGAACCCTCCCAATGTGCAGTTTGCTCTTTCATGCGTGGCTAATAAACTGTGCCTACATGTCTGCTAGGTTTAGTGTCCTTTATGTATACAGCCCCATTGCATTTAGCATGGCCACTCGATACATTTCTCCTTCTGAGTGAAGTTCTGTCGGTTGTCTTCCGTTTTGTTCGAAATTGTGCTTTATTTAAAGTGCGGGTGAGTGCTAAATTGTTGGGTTGCGACGGTGCGCACTGTTACCCGTTCATCACCAATTTCGGAGGTCTTAATTGCAGCAATGGCAGGGGCCCCCAGAGTTCCTCTTTCCAGTCCTTTCTCAGCATTTAACCTTCATTATCGCTCAACTGATTGATCATGATTAAGCATGGTCAATCAGTTGAGCGATAATGACGGTTGAGTCGCACATGACTTTAAGAGTCCAAGGGAATCAGATGACGTTTGGCTGATTAGGGCCTACTCAACTGTTGTAATTGTGCCATTTGTGCTCAGGCTCGACCTTCCTGTGTTAGTCCGTTGCCACATTGGTGAAGGGCAGCCTCTGAACACAAACTTGCATTTTACATTTACATTTACATTTTAGGCATTTAGCAGATGCTCTTATCCACAGCGACTTACACAGTTCACATTTCTTTACATACAATCCATTTATACAGCTGGATATTTTTACTGAAGCAATTCAGGTTAAGTACCTTGCTCAAGGGTACAACGGCAGTGTCCCCACTTGGGAACGGAACCTGCAACCTTTGCGTTACAAGCCCAGTTCCTTAATCATTATGCTAACAGTGCGGCCCTTGAATGTGGCATTCTTTTTTTTTGTGAACAGGGGTGGGCAACGAAGACTGTATATCTTTATATATGGATTTCATGGCAACTTCTGCTCTTAATAATTTAATTAGCCCAGCCATTTACATGATCAGAAATTTTTAGCTACATTTCTTAAGCTCATGAATGACTACTGAGGACTTCTTGTGTCCCTATAATATGAAATATGTAATATGATCTAATCTACATATGAACCAGAGTTGGTGCATACAGCTAATTAGCTAATTAAGCCAGAAGGGCCAGCCTTGGGGGCGGCACGGTGGTGCAGTGGATAGCGCTGTCGCCTCACAGCAAGAAGGTCTCGGGTTCGAATCCAGGCCGGGGACCTTTCTGTGCGGAGTTTGCATGTTCTCCCCGTGTCCGCGTGGGTTTCCTCCGGGTACTCCGGTTTCCTCCCACAGTCCAAAGACATGCACGTTAGGCTAATTGGAGAGTCTAAATTGCCCGTAGGTATGAGTGTGTGAGTGAATGGTGTGTGTGCCCTGCGATGGATTGGCGACCTGTCCAGGGTGTATTCCTGCCTCTCGCCCGGAACGCATGCTGGGATAGGCTCCAGCCCCCCCCCCCGCGACCCTGACCAGGAATAAGCGGCTTAGATGATGGATGGATGGATGGGCCAGCCTCGGGTCACTCCAGTATATATCCCACCCAAACAATGAATCTTCCTTTACCCTGCAAGCCACACCTTGATATTTTGGCTTCATTACACTGATGTAAATAGCAGACAGAGTGTTCATTGGTGGGAGTTGTAATGTGCACATTAACTAAAAAGCATGTCAGAGTCCCTTTCCATTGTCTAGCCCTTCGCTCGCTCAGAGAAGGATGGGTTGGCTTGCGGGGGAGGTGAGGGGTCATCTTGGTTCACTGAAATGGCAGGCCAGGCTCTGCACTACTTGTATGCCTTTCTGGAGATACACCGACAGACTGAGATGATTTGGGAATTACTTTCCAGTTAGCCTTTCTGCCCATTTCTGCAGGAGCGAATGGAATGGTTTGAACCCAAAGGAAAGTATGGCGCTCTGTTTTCTATTGTTACTGTTTAAATTGTGTCTGCCTGGTGGCACACATTACACATCAGCTGCTACTGCGTGTCCTGGGTTGTATGACTGGCAATATGTGCATCATATTGGAACAGATGTTGATCTCTCTCTCTTCTCCCTCATTCTCATTCTGTCTCTCTTTCGCATCTCTCTTACTCTCGCCATCAACATCTCATTCTTTTAAATTGACATGACAGTTGAACAAAATGTTTGTATTGCCACACACACACAGATGCATGAATTTGTCATTCTGTAGATAGAGTATCTATCTACGAGTGTCTATCTACGTGCACACAGTATGCGCAGAACTGGACCTGTATTCACAAAGCGACTCAGTGTTAGGGTGCTGATCTAGGATCAGTTTAGCCTTTTATCTCAAAATGGATAAGGTTAGAATATGGACAGGAGACACCTGATCCTAGATCAACACTCCTAGACCTGCAACCTCAGTGTTACGAGCCCAGTCCCCTAAACATAATACTACACTACAGCCTTATGCGCCTATGTCTTCCCAGGAGAACTGATTTTTGTGGTCAGAAAGAGTTCAGTTGTGATGTGAGTGCTGGAATAGGGGTCAGAGAATCTTGGGTACCAAGCAGCGATGCTGTAGATTTATTCTTGACCAGCTAGGGCACTTTTTTCCTCCTGATCTTCTCTGGTAAAAATACACAAATACACAAATATGTACAATGCTAGACGAGCAAAAAGAAGAGATTTGCAGAAGGTCGTTCAGCAAAGCAAAACAAATGACTGCGGGAAGGTGCTTTCGGGTAATGTTCCGGAAACAACATTCACGCTCACCCTCCGAGCTCCTCCCACCCCCACTCATTATTTATCCATCAGCCTGTCCACGCGTCGTCTTCGCTCATCGGCAGATCCATCACCGTTTGTCTCCTCATCCGCTGCCCCCGCCCCCCTGCAGCATCCCTGTCACATGACTGCATGGTGCTGCTGGAGGTCACCCCTGCACTCTCATCAGGACCAGACACCCCCGTTCATCCAGGGCTCTATGGCAGACCTGGGTCACATGCATATTTGAAAATGTTTTAACCAGGGATCTCAAACTGGAGTCATGGGGGTGTGCGGTGTTTGCTGATTTCAGTACATAAATGATTAACCAAAACATACAATCATATGAAAGAATTTTCTTATGAATGTTGGTGAAAACAAATGTTTATTTTAAAAATTGTCAGTAATCTGTAGCAATTTTTGTGATTTCTGAAGGGTTAACATATTTGAACCAAATCTGCTTCATGGTAATTTATCTTTCTCACAAGTGAGGTTACCAGGTCATCAAGCTGGATTGACTGTTCTAGGGAGTTCCACAATTACCAGAATGTGCAGGTAACTGCCGAAATAAAAGAAAAACTGTAAATGAAGGGTTCATTCTTGCTGCTTTGTGATGGTGTGGGGTACATTTTCTTGCAATGGTTTAGGTCCACTCAACTCCTTAGAGGGCAAGGTAAATGCATATAAATACAAAGCCATTGTGAGTGATCACCTTTATCCTATGATGAAGCATTTTTATCCTGATGAGAGTGGTCTCTTCCAGGATGACAATGCCCCATCCACAGGGCACAAGTGGTCACTGAATGGTTTGATGAGCATGAAAACGATATGCCATGGCCGATTTGGGATCAGTGCCTGAGACAGCATTTACCACCACCATCAACAAAACACCAAATGATGGAATTTCTTGTGGAATTATGGTGTTGTATCCCTCCAGTAAAGTTACAGAAACTTGAAGAATCTATCTCAAGGCTTATTGAAACTGTTCTGGTGGCTTGTGGTTGCTCAATGCCCTATTTAGACACTATGTTGGTGTGTCCTTTATTTCGGCACTTACTTGTATAAACCCTTCATCATGGAACAGAGAAGACTAAACTCTGGGCCTCCCCTCTCTTGCCTGTTTGCTTTAGTTGTTAAGTTCAGTTTAGGTTTTGCCTCATCAAAGTGAGATGACACTTATAAGACATCAGATCTGTCAAAGCAAATTCCCTCTGGCAGTGCTCATCTGCCCAACAGGCACCCCTAATCAGAGTGACTTCCATGTCTGTTTGTCTGGCAGGAACCATGGTTAGCTAGTCCTTGTTTTCTCCTTAAGAGAATTTAGACCCAAGAAACCAGGTGAGGTGAGTTAACCGTGCAATCAAGTGCTTCAATTGATCAATTTAGTGTCGAATAACAATGAAAACCAGCACACCCTGCGCCCCTCCTGGAACAGAATTATGTATGGAGAGCATCCCCCACTGCGTTATCCTTGGTCCTTGAACACCCCAAAGGCCACTGCTTCTACTACACGCCCTGCAATTCCCATGCAATTCCATTCAGGGAAAACCAACCGAGAAATGGCTTGGGCAGTGAAGCCAGCTGTGTAGGCAGGGTTATTCATGGTGAAGCACCGCTACTGGGCTGGCGAAGGGGAGGGAAGAGCTGTTGTGTCTGCACTGGGTGGAGTGGGGAAGAGCAGCCTGAGAGCCTTGAATGAGCCATGAGCGGAGTGCCCTATAGCAGTGATGAAGAGCCCATGTTGAAGGTGCTCACTGAAGTGTTCAATGGACAATGAGCAGCTCTCCTGCAGAGCCTGCTGGGTAATACCCTGTAAGCAGATCCCCTTGCCTTTGCAGGCTATGGTTATATTACATCATTTCATTATCTGTTGGCCTAGCAGGAGGCTGGTGAACTTACTGTGTTGAACCTCAACATGCTGTAGGCGTTAACCCATAAAGCTGCATTTTTATTCTAGCAATAGCTAAAGACCAGGTTCATACTGAGTATAGTCTAGAATAGTAATCAGTATAGACTAGATTTCATTTCTGGAGATCACTGAGACAAAACATCTTGCTAACCAAGACGTACGTATGATATGATGAGACGTATCATATAAAAGATTAATTTTGAGTATTGGAGAAAATTGACAGTAGTCTGCAGGGATTTGACTAGTGTCTAGAGGGTTTAAATGACTGTTTGACCCAGGTCTGGTGCTTGGAAGATAATAACGAGGTCGTGGAGCACAAGAGGGTGAGAAGGGGGGACAGAGGGAGAACAGAAATTTGCTTGCTCATACTCTGCTTACCAGAAAACACCAAGTTCACCTCTCCTCATTGTGACAGGTACCCGCAAGGTGACACACCCCCAACATAATTTTTACAAATATATTGTGAGGGTGCCAAGTGCGGTATAGGCTCCCTTGTGGCAATGGTTTAGATTCAACCACTTGCTAGTTCACAGCAAGGACAGGGCATTTCGAAGTGTACGTTTCTCTAAGGTCCTTTAAGGTCAGAGAATAAGCTGAGTGTTGTGCTTTGTTTCTCTTTGGCAGTTTTCTTTTCTTTTTGCCTTGTCATGCAAAATTTAGGAATGCACTTTTGATGGGTATCGTACATGATTTATGTAAGCTGTGCAAATTGTGACATTTGACTTTAAAATCTTTTTATGCCGTTTACACCCTCTGACCCCAATCTGCAAGTGGCCTTTGGCCTGCATAAATGAACTGCAGATGTGTCATTATTCAAAGTCCGACCGTCCCAGGTGAAGGTAGCACATCTGTCCTTTGGTTCTGCATGTTTAGAGGTCATTGCAAAAAGCATGTCTGACATTTTGAGACAAGAAGCCACCTTCTGAGCGTGTGTGCAGCTATGTGTTCTGTTGATGAAAGTTGTCGCTGCGATCAAATGGGAAAAACGAAACAAAAGAACCTTACCGCTTCTTACCTTCTTAATCATTAAGCCAAAAAAGTTCGTATTATCACCTTGGATTTTACATAATAACACATTCATTATAAATATAATGAGTCAGCTCATTATATAAGCTAATAGCGTATAATGTGCTGTACAGTGAATCTATTACCGGGTTGAATTTGGCTTTAAAGTGCCTCTGACTCTGTGGAAAAACTCCCTGCATGTTAATTCATGCATTATTCCATGCATTTGTAATGCTGTGTGCGCACTTTGTAGTGTCAATGTAAAATGACTCCCACCTGTGTCCCGGGCTTGTGTTCACAGAACAGTGCTGCCCCATGGATATTATTAAACTATTTTGTACCTCGGGTAGCCCCACCCCCCCACACCATCCCTTCTTGGAGTACATCTCCTGACTCCTGTGAAGACCGGACTGTCTTCTTGCCTCCCCTCTCATAGGCGGGCCCTGATTGGCCCTGAGTCGTGTGTCATGTGTTCCCCTACCACTCTACGGGCTCAGTGATTGGTTTTCATCACCGCGGACGGGGGCATTGATCCTGGTGTGGCCCAGATTGTGGCGGCAGCTCTGTGGTGTAATACATCCGGCCTATCTGTCTCTCCACTTGACACCCCGTCCACAGGGGCAAGGGCGTGGGGTGCAGTCCCCCAACGCCTGATCCATAGAGCCCCTTCCCCCAGGCCCAAACGCATGCTCTTCATCAGGGCCGGAGCGGGGAGGAGGAGGGGGACCCGCCAACGACAGGTCGTGAAGAATGCCCACACCTGGAGCTCAGCAGCTTGCGTTCATCATTTTTATTGGCGCTCATAAGCTGGCAGTTTAAAACGTCATTAATAACCGCAGGTGGCATTGGGCTTTGCCTCGCTAAAAAAGGGCCTGCTTGGCTCTGTAAAAACCAGGGACTCGGGATCAGGCGAGGATACAGATAGAGTACGATGTCTCTACAGACGGACTCTCTGGAGTGTGACCCCCCCCCCCCCCACCTTCTTGAAGAGGGGCCGGTGTTCTATGACACTCCCCACGGATGCCCAGGTGTCGAGCTGATAGCAAGTAAACAGAGAGAGGGGTGGAGCGTGCACTCTGATCACATGTTTACGGGAGAGCAGCTTGTCTGCCATCTCTTGTCTGAGGTCACAAGCAGAAGATATGTGTGTGTGAGTTTGCGTGCGCTCTTCCTTTAGGCCTACACACAAAACACAAACATTATCAAGCTGGGGAAGGCATGCATCTGACCTGCAATTCTGCAATAAACTCCTGATCCCATGGTGCTCTTGGGAGGGGGTCAAGGTGGTTGCACTGCCACTGCCACTGTCTCCTCTCTGTGTCTGTCCCTGTCAATCACCCTGTGCCTCTCACTTGTTTGCTCTCTCTCTCTCTCTCTCTATCTCTATCTCTCTCTATCTCTCTCTATCTCTCTCTATCTCTATCTCTCTCCCTCTCCCTCTCTCGCTCTCGAAAAAGTAGGATTTTGTGTTGTTAGGAAGTTGTGCACCCTTTGGTTTTTCATTCTGGCCATTAGGCACAGCCATGGAGGAGTTGAAATGGCAAACTAATCCTGTTCCTGTGGCTTTACTTGGATGTTGCATTTATCTGGAATTTATGCTGCTGGTTGTAGTGCAAAGCAACCCAATCATTCATCAGAAAGGTTTTTATTTTTATGTTGCATTTAATGAAGCGTTTTGCTTTGACAAATACGCATGCCTTAGTTGCGATTAAATAATAACACACAAGTCATTTGTAGGCACTTTTTTAGTCCCATGCCTTTCCTGTCAAACAGACTTTTATAGCTAGCTTTCTAATTATGTATGGTGTAAAATACTTTGCTTATACGCTATATGGCTTATACGTCTATACATCTCTGATCTTTCAATAAAAGAATAGGAGCGCAGCCAAAGCTGCTGCGTTTGATAGAGCAGTAAATTGCTTGCAGAGGACGGTGCGTGTGTGCGTGCTGCGCTGGAGAGGAGAGCAGTAGCAGTGGCTGTGGGTTCGAGAAAGAACGTGAGTTCATCTCCCGCTGGCAAATGAACAAGGCCCAGCCAAACAAATCTTTTTTTCTATCGTCATTCATGCTTAGCTTTTTTTCTCGGGTCTCAAGCCTAAAAATAGGGTTTTGTTATGACATCGGGGCTGACTGGCAGGTATGAAGACACAAGTGGGCAACAGAGTGGACAGGATATGACACGTTAAGCACAGGTGTGGTGGGTTCAGGCCGTCACGGAAGGTGCTGGCTGTCCCACCCCACATCCCGCTCATTAAATTGAAAAGTGTGACTCTGAGTGGTTGTTTGTTTGTTTGAGTTGCTATGAGGGGGTGTCCGTTGACTGTGAATACATGTTTCCCCCCGTTTTCTTATAATCGTATTCTAAGCCGCACTCACTGCAACCTCTGCTGTCAGTTCAGGAATGTGTAGACAGGCACACGCTCTCCCCTGAAACATGTGATGTCAGCCGCCGCTACTTTTCACACAGCAGTCTACAACGTAAGCTTGCAGACATGAGTTGGAGGAAAACACTTCCTGCGCAGCTTTATACCGGCAGACTTTGGGCACCCGATTGGTCAGCGACGAGAAATGAACAATCCCTCCCTCCCTGGGTGACGCTAGCGCCAGTTATGCTTCGCCCTGCAGGGCTGTTGGCCACATTCGACGCGGTGCGGTCTGGATTTCATACCAAACCGTGGGGCTCATCCAAACACTAGAACAGTGCCTTAACAGGATGAGCCGCTCAGCAGCTTGTGACTGTGAATACTTACGGAGGTTTCATCAGGGTGTGTCTATGTGCAATGTTTCAAACTGTGAGTAGAAATAAATTGGTAAATGGGTGCTACTTTCACATGTTGTACTAGAACTGTTACCCACAGTGAACAATGGATCCACACTCTTCCTCTCAATAGAAAGATTATAATCTTGCGGAATGAATATTCTGTGCTTGTTACATTAACAATATAAACAGACAAATGGTCAAATTGATAGGAATGACAATAAAATAATCAGAGAGGTTACTTTTGGGAATACAGTGCGATTGGTAGATTATTCAAATAGTTTTCCATTAGTCTCTCTGATATTGAGCTGAACATTTCTCAATACCAGCATAGAAAACAGAACTGAAGAAAACTGTATCTTGCTGCTTAAGTCCATGAGAGATAAGAGTATTAGAAACCTGCATCAGGAATGGATACATCATCAATATTTCCCCATCTGAAATTGTTAGTGAATGCAAATCTCGAGTCGAGTAATTTATTATTTTCATAGAAAGTTCTGGAGAGTTCTAAGGAAATGGGCGGTGGGGTCGCATGGAGACATTGATAAATCGATACTCTGCCTCAGAAGCCTGTAGAATATGTTTATGCAATTATTCAAAAATGTACTTCCCTAGTATCTCGACTTATGAGCTAGATGCATCTTCTTCCAGATTGGTTTAATAAGACGGTTGATAGATCTGTGCCCATGAGATTCCTTGAAATATTACCAACCTCCTCCCGCAGAAAATGAATAAATAAATAATTGGTCATTGGGCTTGTGCATGACTCTGCATTTGCTTCCTCTGCTCAATGGCCCCACCACTGCAACCCCCCAATTAAGGACACCCTGTTTGTCTCCATCCTCTTCCCCAACGTTGCTCCAGGCCCAGGCCTCCAGTGTTCTCCTGAATGAGCCCCCCCCGCACCCCTCTCCCCCGTGTCGGTCTCCCCAGATAGCGAAGCCCTTCTCATGACTGCGCCGTGCTCATATTCTCTCCGTGGAAAAGAGAAAAAGCCATTCCCATCTCTCTTTTTATTGTACCCTGATGATTTCGTTATTTGGTGTGCTTAATGTTTTTTTCTCTCTCTCTCTGTACTCTGTCCCTCTCTCTCTGTCTCTCTTAAAGAAGCACTTCTGTTGTTGCTATTGTTGTTGTTGTTGTTGTTGTTGCTAACGTTGCTGTTGTTGTTTATTTCTCTTCTTTGCTTGTTTCTTCATGTTCTTTTTGTTCTTGCTCTGTTCTCTTTTGGTTGGTTGTGGAGCGCTCTCTAACCCCCGTTCATTCTGTTACGGTACGGCCGCAGTCCAGGATGACGATGCCCAGGGTACCCAGGAATATATTATGTTGCGACAGGATTCCATCCAGTCAGCGGATATAAGGACAAAAGGGTCCCCCTTTCGCGCTAAGTGTCACGAAATCTTCTGCTGTCCGCTGAAGCAAGCCACCCTCAAAGAGAACGCAGAACCCGAAGGTTTGTTCAAAACGGCTCCATGCTTCTGTTCCATTTTGATCCCATATTTATTTATGAATTTTTGTTTGTTTGTTTGTCTTGAACTAATTCCTTTTTTTTAATTAAGTTTTATTTCTATTTTTTTTCTTCACGTTTTCCAAAGCATCTGGCCTGTGCGTGCTCGTTTCTGATGATGGGCTGTGCGCGCGTGTGTGTGTGTGCGTGTGTGTGCGTGCACGTGTGTGTGCGTGTGTGCCTGCCTGTGTGTGTGTGTGTGTGTGTGTGTGTGCGTGCGTGCGTGCGTGCGTGCGTGCGTGCGTGCGTGCGTGCGTGCGTGTGCGTGTGTGCGTGTGTGTGCGTGTGTACGCCCTGTGCTTGTCTTCAAGGCATGGTTGTCCCCCCCTCGTCCCCCCCATGCCCCACCTCCCTGACGTTGAATCTCGGGTTGTTGTCGCTCTGAGCCGCATGCACCAGTACTGACAGCAGAACAGAACAAGGCCCAGCACCACAAGAGCTTGTACACTGCTGCTGCTGATGCTGCTGCTCTGTCCACAGATTATCAATTCAACTGTAGTTCTTTTTTTGTGCAACTGACCAAATCAATATAATGGTCTATTGGGTGAATTTAAAAAAATCAATAACCCAATAAGAGGCTTGCAACTTGTACTACAACCCCGCCCCTTGCTTATGGCCCCGCCTCCTCTGCCTGGCTCTGCCCTTGATGATGATGATTGATGATGATGGCGCATCCATCTGGCTGAGAGACACCAGCATGCCCACCCCCTCTTGGCAGCTCTGCTCCCCCTCTCCCCTTCTTCCTCTTCCTTTCCTCCTCCTCCACCTTTGCCCCTGTCTGACTGTCCCTGGCTTTCCCTCTGGCTTCTGCACATTTTACCTGCCCATTGCAGCCCCGCCCACTCTTTACCTGGTGTTTGCGGATGCACGGGGAGGGGGTGGTGAGTGGCGTTAAGGGGGGGCGTGGTTCAGATGCGGTTGGTGTGCTATGACGACCTGCATGCTGCTTTGGATACCCTGTAGAGTACTAAGCTTGAAATATGAAGCGATTTCCTTTTCAGCCTGCCTGCCAGACCAGGTTGGTAAAGTAACCGGTAGAATGTCTAACTTCAATTCACAGCTGTAGTCGCATCAGACTGCTCACACACTTACAGGCTCCTCCTGGCGTTGCTCTCAACGCTAGGTGAGCGCCACTTCTGTCAGGCAGACAGCTGATTTTGCGTCGCGCAGTTGCCATGGTGCCGATTGTAAGCCTATCGAAACCTTGTGCTCCGTAGCCTGGTTTACTGCCACCTTCGCTGCACTTCCGGTGAAACTCAAGAGTATATTCAGCGGAAGGCCCATTGCCATTGCTGTTATGAGAACGTAACATACTGCATTTCCACACAACAACAGTAAAGGTTCTCAGAGCCTGTTGGCGTGCAATAGTCACCCGGGACGCGTGCAGTGAGCCGGGAGAAAGTCGAGTCGTAAAGTATGCTTTTCAGTGCCATTTGTGGCCATCATAAGTGCAGCACTCTCATATTCTGTATATACAGGTTGCTACCAAAATAAAGGAAACAACAACGTAAAGTGTCTTAATAGGGCTACAACCAAACCATAGTATCCCTCTCTGTGAAGTTTTTGACAGAATATTGTTGATTAAACTGACTGCTTATTAGGGCTGTCCCCGACTAAAACAAATCTTGGTTGACCAACAGTCGTCCGTTTTTCCTTTTTTCTCTCTCTATATGACACATCCTATTTGTTTTAATAAATACAGCTATATCCACATTGCGCTTGTCTCATGTTTTATAACTTTCTTAAGTGAATGACACAAATGAGTAACAATAGGCTAATGACTTTATGGAGCCGGAGTTCAAGATTACCTGAAAGAAAAAAAAAACTCTCCGTTCCGAGCCTCCTCTTCATGCTGCCCTTGCAGATTCTGCCGTTGCGCTTGTGAAGTTGCAGTATGGCCACATAATAGGCTGATGCTTTTATTTGACCACAACCATAACACATTCTAATGCTTAGGCTATGTTTTATTTAATTAACCAGGTTGGTCTCATTGGGATTTAAAATCTCTTTTGCAAAAAATAGGCTAACAAACGAATGATCACACATAGCCTAATGTCTTAAATTGTAGCCTAAAGCTGAACATAAAGTGGCTATAGCCTATCGAAAATAACTTACTCGAGTCGGAGACCATCCAACGGCCTACTTCCCCAGTCGTTTCATGTTATGGCACAGGAACACTAGCTTGTCCACATTTCTTGGCAAAAGGCTGCTCCTCGTTTTATTAACGATAAACCCTGCCTTGGAAAATGCGCTTGCAAAGTTTACATTCCACTTTTTTTGGATCGTCCGCGACTAAAACGAAATGCTGCCATACTCAAGATTTTTTCTTTGACATTATGTTCTTAGGTTATATCGAAATGAGTAATTCAAGTATGTCTATATCACTAATCTTAACTGTAGGCAAATCCTAGGCTACATTTAAAATTCACATTCGCATGCCTAAAACAAGAAGGATACAATATAGGCTACATGAAAGGGGGTGTTACGCATGTTAGTTATAAATATATAAACCATACAATTAGCAAAACACATTTATTATAAAATGTTACTTTTATTAGTTTTTTTTTTAATTTTTAATTTAATTTTTATTTTTTGCGAGTGCTCGACCAAAACAAAACTTGGTCGACCAACAGCCCATTGACCAAAGAATCGACCAATTGACTAAATGGGGTCAGCCCTACTACTTATGCTCTAGATTCATATACTTTGTATCTCCCATTTACTCAAGTCTTTCCTTTATTTTGGCAGTTACCTGTATGTCCAATGTTGAAATCATTTTGGAAAGGAATCTGCAGTCATCTGTGCAATTTTTAATTTACGACTTTACGAAATTGAACCAAAGCATATCATTTTAGGAATTACACCACCATAAATTAAAATATAATCAGACAAGTATCTATTTAGAATCCTGAGAGTTTCAGCTATGAAGCAATTAACTCAAACTTGGTTAAAGTCACACTCTCCATCAATTCAAAAATGGAGGGATTTAGCTAATTAGATATCTTTAATGGATAGAATAGATGGACTCATAAAATAGAAAAACTGCATTCAAATTACAATAAAGGTGGACAAAATGAGAAACTACACAGATATAGCACATCTGGTAAAATTTGATTGAAACCTACTTTGTATTTTTTGAATATATTTTCTTACCTCACAAAAAATACATAAATAATCGCAAAACAGATGATGTATGATGAAGAAAGTAACTATACTCTGTACATGGAAACTTAAAAGAATATGCAATTAAAAAAAATTCTGATTAAAAAAATAAAAAAATAAAAAGATTTGTGGCCAAACACCCAAACTTTCCACCCGCTCCAGAGCAGAGAAAGCCTGTCTCCACTAGCATGTTCTGTTGGTTTCACACGTTCTGTTTTTCGGACGAGACATGACACATGAGGTTCTGACTCACAGTGGTCATTAACTCACAGTGGTCATTAAAGATCCCCTGGGCACTTGTCGCAATGAGTCCCAACATGTCTCTTTCAATCTGCCACCTAATCATCCCCTAGTTTAATTGGCTCAAATTCCCTCCCTCTCCACCTCAGCTGATGTGTGTTCAGCGTTCTGGTGCAAAATGGCTGCTGGGTGCTACACATTGGTGGAGGTTGAGGTGAGTTTCCACCCTTTCACTGCGCTTTGAGTATCGTGAAATGAAAACGCTATATAAATGCAATGCATTATTATTAGTAGTACTACAAGCGAAGGCAATCGAGGGGGTTGTTAATCAAGGAGAACTATTTGGAAGGTGAACTCTTTCACCTCTTTTGTTAAGATGGAGCATGCTCTGGACCTCCCGGGTGGTGTAGCGGGGCAGAATGTCCGATGCTGCCCGCTGCGACCGGGCTTTGATTCCGCCAAGTTGCACAAGAGTGCCACTAGGGGGCGGCAATTGGCTGTCCGCCCCAGGGAGGGGATAGGGATGAAAGTTGAATAACGCTCGCTGCATATATGTGTGGTCCTTCGGCTTAGGCGTGTGCCAGCTGGGAGGAGGTGGTGCAGTGAGTTCTCATACAAGGGAGGGGATAATTTGATACTAAATTGGGAGAAAAAAGGAATAAAAAGCAAAAATATTAAGCATGTAAAAAAGCATATACTATGAGTCTGACCAGGCTGCTCATAACCTTACAGTACTATGAGCCTGACCAGGCTGCTCATAACCTTACAGTACTATGAGCCTGACCAGGCTGCTCATAACCTTACAGTACTATGAGTCTGACCAGGCTGCTCATAACCTTACAGTACTATGAGTCTGACCAGGCTGCTCATAACCTTACAGTACTATGAGTCTGACCAGGCTGCTCATAACCTTACAGTACTATGAGTCTGACCAGGCTGCCCATAACCTTACAGTACTATGAGTCTGACCAGGCTGCTCATAACCTTACAGTACTATTAGTCTGACCAGGCTGCTCATAACCTTACAGTACTATGAGTCTGACCAGGCTGCTCATAACCTTACAGTACTATGAGTCTGACCAGGCTGCTCATAACCTTACAGTACTATGAGTCTGACCAGGCTGCTCATAACCTTACAGTACTATGAGTCTGACCAGGCTGCTCATAACCTTACAGTACTATGAGTCTGACCAGGCTGCTCATAGCCTTACAGTACTATGAGTCTGACCAGGCTGCTCATAACCTTACAGTATTATGAGTCTGACCAGGCTGCTCATAACCTTACAGTACTATGAGTCTGACCAGGCTGCTCATAACCTTATGGCACTACAAGTCTGATCAGGTTGACACTCTGATATGAAATAAGCCTGCCCAAATTTTGGGGATGTGCTCTGCTAATAAACCAGTCAGTTACAATAGTCTACTACTAAATTACTACTTCTGAGCAATCATGATCTTGTGCAGGCGTTGCTTCAATTGGAGGTGCCGAATCAAACACATTCAACCAATGACCTGACTAAATCTAGGTAGAACCAATCAGATTGCAAGTAAACTAATCCCACAAATGATCTTTCCTTTCCTGGGGTTGAGACTAGGTCTGCTATAGCCCTGACTCTGACTGTTATAGCCAGCAGATGGGTGTGTGTGTGTGTGTGTGTGTGTGTGATTGTGTGTGTGTGAGAGAGAGAAGCACAGCTCTGTTGATAAGATGTTCCTGACCAAGATGTTCCTGACCTGTTCAGCAAATCTGGCCCCATGAGAACCGCAAAATCTTGCCCTCAGCTGATTGGCTGTCCTTCCTAAATTCCTCAATTTCCCCCAGCCGCTCAAGATTAAAAACCCTGCTCGCTTCTGTATCGTGCGGAATGCTGCCTCCTGTAAATCCGCACTGCTTCCTGTTCGGTGTGTCCTAGGCAACCACACTAGCTTGATGTTTATTTGTATTTTTTCTCTCTATCGCAACGGGCCCTTAATCTTAATGAAGGTCTTCCTCTGGCAGGCTGATATGCAGCATCCAGCGGTACGAGATTTAAAAATGTAGGTGGTGCAAATCTCCCTGTATAAGGGGCCTCAGCCAAGCTAGTGCATGGCTGTGAAAGTGCACCTGACCATGAGTTCACTGTGGCTGCAGAGTTGTCCCTGTTTATCTGGCCTCTCCTCTCCGCGCAGTCATGGTTGAGCCACTGCTGTTCCACTGTTCCATGATTGATGGAACAGTGATGGGGGGGGTCCACGAGGTCGGGCGGTGTGCACCTGGTGCACCCCTCTGTACGCCCTGCTGCAGAATCACACTTTAGGACTTTAGGACCGGAGGTCTTAAATAAACTTTTATCACAAAATTAGATTATCTTAAATATATAACTTCCCTTGGAGATGGGGGGGTTTGAACAAGGCTCTAAATGCTGTCTGTCTAAACCCCTGTTTAGAATGATGTCACACATTGAACACACCTGATTCAGAAGAGCATGCCATACAGCATAGAGAAGGCCATAGCACAGGCATTACTAATCAAGCCCAATAAAGGCCTACAGATCCGGGATGGCCTATAACTGAGGGGTGGAGATTCCTGTTCTTTCTGGGCTCACTGCTTCACCTGCTGAGCCACTGTCTGATCATTGTGATGCACTGGTTCTGAAAATCAGGTCTAATCATCTCTCTCTCTCTCTCTCTCTCTCCCATATTTCTCTCTCTCTCTCTCTCTCTCTCTCTCTCTCTCTCTCTCTCTCTCTCTCTCTCTCTCTCTCTCTCTCTCTCTCTCTCTCTCTCTCTCTCTCTCTCTCTCTCTCTCTCTCTCTCTCTCTCTCTCTCTCTCTCTCTCTCTCCCTTGATCTCTCTCTCTCTCCCCCTCCCCCCATCCCCATCAGGGATAATGAAATATCGCACTTCAGAGCATGATCCAGCGGTGCACAATTTCATCAATAATTCAGTGGGAGCGGGGGCTTTGTGTGTTTCTCCCATTTCCACACAGACGCTGTGAAATGAGAGATGTGTCAGCCACAAACCCAAACAGGCTCTGCTGAGGTTATTTACCGTCCCGGTAATTTATGTACCGTTCACCAGTGGCCCTTGCAAAGGCTTGTAGACGTGGCCCATTTCGTCCTCGTAATAAAGTCTCTGAGTATTTCCGCTGCCCTTGTCACTCAGAGCCACTTATTCTTCCCATGAATCTCTTTTAGCCACACCCTCAGGTGTTGCACTTTGACCTCCGGGCACTATCTAATAAGGCCACTGTCAGAGCGCAGGAGGCCGGCTGCAGCAGCTGGGCCCATATGTTCACGTATGTAGGCGAGCCACAAACAAACACTCGTTCCTGGAACAAATTCCTTCCACCGTCTCTCTCAATTTCCTCACTGACACCTGAGGGTTTGTCAAACCTGGAGGTAGCAGTGGTCAGAGCACTAGAGGAGGCGGTACTCTACTGCCCTCTAGCGGCCCGGCTGATCAGATAACTTCTGGCTGGAAAGAGAGATTGTCGGTATTGGCAGAATTATGAATTGGGTATTCTGTCTGTTATAATTACATGCGAGGTGTTAGATGAGAAGTTCCCCTGTGAAGACTGAGGAATGGTCAGAGGAGTGTGGATGTGTCATGGTGTGTGAATGAAATCTCACTGCTGTCTGACAGAGAGCTTGTATCGCTGCTGTGTATATGACTAGTACCTCTTTGTTTCAAAATCAGACATGTTTAATTCATTCAGGGATGTTAACCCTTGGAGGAGTGACTTTTTTTAGAGTTCTTGTTCTAATTCCTAGTGTTCTATTCTGTAATTTTACAGTTCTTTGTGGATGCCATGAGCAGCCCTTTATGATGTCATCAATTAGTTAACTACAATGTTATGGCATGTTCTAGAATAAACATCACACAGTTAAAAAAAAAGTAAAGGCGTTCTTTGAATTTACCGCAGTTGCAAGAGTACAGCAACAAGTAGGAGCAGGCAGCTCCAGTTCTCCGCTTTCAGTGAAGAGAGGGAGCCAATATGCTGCATTTCACACTCACCGCTCAAAAATATTTCCCATCATCCCCTGCCTGTTACCGTAGCAACCCTGAAGAATCACACACGGGAATGGCCACCAAAAACACAGGCGCGGTGGCGGGAGCTCCCTGGCCACCCCTGCTCTGGATTGGGAGAACGTATCACCCTATCAGCAGACGGAGGGGCCTGTCACCTTCCGTAACCGCGTCTCCGCTGGCACACGTCTCCACGGAGCCCGGCGCACAAGTTCATTTCAGGGCTGACAAAGCGCCAAATAACTCACCCTCCCAGATGCAGGCCATATTGGATTACACTGTAAACGGCTTTGTTTATTCGTCCTCTCGGTGTGTATAAATTGGCTGTTTGGGCAGCAGCTCGCACAGTTGTAAGGGTAATGGAGAAGTGATTTCTGGATCTTGAGTGGCTCGGTGGGTTAAAGGCACTCACCCTCGGCGCAGGCTGGGCCCTGTAGTCGCAGCTTCACGCCTGGGCTACGTTACGTCATCCTCTGATTCGGACTGGGGGTCTGAGGTGGTGGGACACATTTGGCACCGTCCCACCAGGAGTAGGGTGAGTTCAATTTGGCCAGATTTCCTCAGGTTACATCAGGCCCTCCCAACCATGAGTCAGGCACCCACAGACTGCCAGCTGTAATCAGTGAGAGATATGAGTCTCCTCTGACCTGTGAAGGCTTTATGGTAGCACTGAAGAGCCTGCAGTGTTTCAGCTGCAGTGTAGTATAATGGTTAGGGAGCTGGTAACACAAAGGTTGCATGTCCGATGCTCAGGTAGTTAACCTGAAATGCTTCAGTAAATATACAGCTGTATGAATGGATTGTAAGTAAAAAGAAATGTAAACTGTGTAAGTTGCTCTGGGAAAGAGCATCTGCTAAATGCCTAAAATGTAAATGTAATGCCAATGCTCCATTAATGGACACAATTGGTTCAAATTGGGGAGAAATAATGAGGAAAATTGTTTCAGAATATTTTAATAAATCAAACGCAGGTTACTGCCAAAATAATGGAAACACCCACGAGCCATCAGAACAGCTTCAATGTGCCTTAGCATAGATTCTACAAGTGTCTGGAACTCTATTGAAGGGATGCAACGCTATTCTTCCGTGAGAAATTCCATAGTTTTTGTTTTGTTGATGGTGGTGGGAAAACGTTGTGTGGTTACTGAGACGAACATGGCATTTGATTTACATTGTTTTCATGCGCATCAAACCATTCAGTGACCACTTGTGCCCTGTGGATGGGGATATTGTCATCCTGGAAGAGACCACTCCCATCAGGATAGACATGCTTCAACAGATTGAAGCAGTCTTTTTGTTTATTGGCGTTTGCCTTGGCCTCCATGGGGTTGAGTGGAAAAAACCCATGCCAGGAAAATGCACCCCACACAATAACAGAGCCGCCAGAACCCTTCATTGGCTGTTACCTGTATATTTAGTGGATGTGTCACATATATTTTATTTTACAACAATACCAGGACAGACAGTTTGCACTGCAACTGTTGTCTCAATGTCAGATCAGTGCGTTCAATGAGAGGACCATCTGCATGTTTCTGATTGGGCATTGTAGGTGGGGATGGGGGGGGGTTAGGGTTAGGGTGTGCCTGCTGTGTTTAGGAGTGTGGGTCAGCAGTCAGGTTTGGGGGCAGGCGGGGTGTCACGGTGAGAGAAGCCCTTCACCAATCCTGCACTATATCTGTCCTGCCTCTCTCACTTTTACCACCCTGTTCAGACTGTTACCTGCTGCCTCTTTCCCCTCCACACACTCGCATTCATGCACACACACACTGTACACAGTAATGCACAGAAACAGACACACACACACAGTACATACACACACTCTCGTATTAACCCACACACACACACACACGTTGTACACAGTCACGCACAGAAATACACACAGAGTACATACACACTCACGCATTCATGCACACACACACAATGTATGCACACACACATTGAACGCCAGGGCCTCAGTCTCCAGGGACAAATTAAAAAATAAATAAAATAAATGTGTGCAACAGTAACCAGGAATCAGAAAGCGGCCCCTGGAAAGAGAGAACAAGATGAGTGGCACCCGGGTCCATTAGCTTCGATCATTTGCCGTTTAATTAGCACTTCACCCACACCCCCCTTCCCTCACCCTCCCCCGGCCCACTCCTTCTCCGCAGCCAAACTGACGAGCGAACGCCTGTTGCCCCGCGACGGAGGCGGAAGGTTCAAGCGCCGTGCTGCAAACTGAAACCCTTTTACAGAACGCTCCCCAGAGGGGCTACTGAACAGCCCCCTGTCCCCACCCCCCTCTGCTCCTCTCAGCACAGGCCCAGGTCACCAGGCTCCTACACCTACTTCCCAGAAGCCCCTTGGGATTCTTCAGCTGCCTCTCCAGCAGTGCAGAACAAATGTAACGCTCCTCCCTGCCCTAGTTCTTGAGCGGCAAAACCGATATAAGACAAGATTTAACCATCCCCGAAGGTAACAATCACAGCTGTAAGAGGGCAGGGCCAAGTGGTCAAGTATCTCGAGGCCAAAATAACCTTCATACAGAATCAGAGCAACAAATAATGGAACATAATCATCTACATGATACCATGGAGCCCTCCACAGCTGAGGCTAATGTAATTAACAGGAGCCTGCATGTTAATTAATGTGGAAACAGGAACCGTCGTTTTCTCTCTAGGTATTTTAGTGAAATATGCTGCTTTAGCTACGAATTGGCAAAGTAAATCGTTCTAAAGTAGCTTCACAATCATACTCCTCCCTATGCGTAGCGAGGTATGGTTGCCTAGCAATCAGTGAGAAGACAGAGGAGTCCCACTATCTCTAAATTAAGGCACAGCAAACTTCGCCATGGTTACAACTATATAATTAGCAGTATCATATAAGTGTCAAAAGATATGTTATAAAGCCCATCCCTGGAACAGTGTTGCTACAGAACTATTAAAAGACACCATTAATTCACAAAGTACTTGATTGGTTCTTCTATTGTGTTGGACTCTACAGACCTCTCCTTTCAACAGTGTCTAGCGCTGCAAACTCATACGCTGGGTCCTGATTGAGTTCACGCACTGCTCACTCCTTTCCATTGGGAAACAGACCTTAATTAGAAAATGGTCTCCCAAAACCTGTTGGGACAGCCATAGTTCATTTCAGACAGTCTCCTTCCTAATCTGTGCTCTGCAAGCCCACAAGCGTCAGGCAGGAAGTGAGGTCACACGATGTCACCCGGTTCCTGAAATGACTTTTGATTGGCTCACAGAACTGAGAGAAGAGTTCTCACAAACTTTTGAGAGAGATGGAGAGGGAGTGAGAGCGAGTGAGAGCAAGGGAAAGGGAGAGAGAGAGGGAGGTAGAGAGAGAGAATAGCAGGCGAGAATAGCGAGGCCGTGGCAATGTTCGTGCTGTTTGCAAACAGGAACACAAGATCAGAGTTCCTCTAGCACAGAACCATGGCTGCCCATCTCCCTCTGACTGCAGCCTGAATGAGTGTACACTGCACCCTGATGCCCTGGCTGATCCACAGATGTGTTCGGCTGTTTGGCAGGCTTAAATCCCACATCTACTGTGAGCACAGCTGCCTCTATTTATCTAGCGACTGCACTCTCTGAGCCTTTGCTTTTGTTCCCGTTTGTGCCTAAGCGGCCGGCAATTTCCCCATCGTGAAGTCTGTCGATAATTACAGCATCCAGATTTAACTCCAATAAAATATATTCATCCATCTGGTGAACAATTGTGCTCCTCAACTGCACAAGTAAATGCATACAACTCCTGATTATTCGCATCAAAGATCCAAAACTAACTGGAAATATTAAGCGAGTAAGCAAAAACGTATATATTGTTAAATATATAACTTAAACTGTTCATAACTTATACAAATCCAAATTGACGTGATCTAATGATGACTGAACAATTCTGTTTCTCTGTTCAGTCACTCGAGACACATGCCTTGAGTGTAGATTGAAATGACTGAAATAAATCATTAAAACAGAATTGATAGAAGTTTTTAAAAGCTCTCCAAAAAGAAAAACATCTGATCTGAATAGATTTGTCAGAGTTTGATCTTAAATTCTGGAAACTTCACTTTTCATGGAGGTTTATTCAGCAAATGTCATATTCAGTCATTTTAAAACCGGACGGAGAGACCAAAAGAATCGAATCGTGATTGGCCTTTTCTGCACTTATTGTAAGTTGCTATAGTAAGTTGCTCTGGATAAGAGCATCTGCTAAATGCCTGAAATGTAAATAGTTTCTGTTCAAATGTTCTTGGGGAATTGTGCAAATGATAAAACTGTTAAAAAATGTCCCCCGGCCTAAATTTATACAAATAAATTGTACAAAAAAAAATTTATACAAATAAATTGTTTTTAAAAATTCTGTACGAAGAAGCCCCTGAGCCTGTTACAGTAAAACACCAGACAGACAGGCGATGCAAAGTGGGTATTTATAGCAAATTAAACAAATTTAAATGTAATCCATTCCAGACCAGTTGATCTGCTGAAGTGTTTTTGAATTCAAAGATCTTCTGATCAGGGATAAAAAGTCATTCTTATTGAAAACTCGGTCCAACGCCGGGGCTGAATTTTTTTGGGCTATTCTCAAACAAAATGATGTTTTATCATTTTATAAAATCACGTTATATAACATTGACTGAAGCAAAATAATGTAACAATCCCCAGACACGCGAACACAAAACACACACACACACACCTGGCAACCAAATACTGTCCATACCTGGATCGATAGCTAAGCTTTCTGCAAATGAATAATTTAACAGTGATTCGCCCTTTTGTGTCCACTAGGTAAACTGCCGGTGTGAAAGTGACCATGTTAACCAGGTGGAGCCGTATGTGGGAACACTGTTATTAGCATAATATATATATTATGCATGTAGCATAATATAGCTACCATCGTCACCATGATATTACATTTGTGAAAAATATAAAGTAGTTTTTTTACATTTTCTATTTTTTTTTTAATGTATTTTTCTTCTGGGGGTACAGCACAGTGAGGAAGACAGGAAGACCCCGGAGGTTCAGGAAGAGAGTGGGTGGTGGGTTATGCAAGGCCCCTCACTAGCTCACAAAGGGCCAGGCCTTTGGGGCTTGTGTTTGCACAGACACCTAATTTCTCACATCATGCCATGTGTCATCTCAGTGATGGCTACACTGGAATGGGGAGGAGGGGGTTTTAATGGGGGTTGGTGGGAGAGATGTTATTAGTGCTGCCTTGTCAACTTCTCAGCCCCCAAGTGGAGACCCAGATTTCAGACACTAGTCCACCGGAGACACCTGGGGGAAGCCACTCGCAACACCACCCCCAACAAAGCTATCCTCCTCGTTTGTGGATTAATCGCAGCCTTTCTGGGTAAGAGTGTGTTCCTGTCCACATCTTTATCACAAAGGTTCTCCGGGGACAGGTCTGTGTCAGTATAACGGATACAGGTAATAAGGCATTCACTTAGTCAGCTAGGTGCAATAGTGTTGCCCTGCCACTGGGATACAGCCTACTTGTGTACGTTTCACCTGCCAAACCCCACTGCTCCTCTTCTGGGCCTGTGCCACGTCCCCTCGTTGTGTTTGTTTGTTTCTCCACAGAGGGAACTGGATTCTCTGTAATCTACCACTTAACACAAGCGTTGTGCCTCTATATTTAGCTCACCCCACTCCCTTCCTCAGCGGGAGAGACACAAAGCTGGAACTTGGGCAGTTTTGGCTGGCCCTCTGCAAATTTGGGGATGATGGGGAAGGGGTAAGGTGGGGTTCATAACAGAATCTCTGTGTGGGGTCTGGGGGGGATACTCCTGAAACTGAGGGTGTGGGGTCTGGGTTGAGCCCTCACACATACAGCAAGGTGAGGTTGCCTACCGTTTCCTGACCAATTACTCCTGATGCTGATATTCTGAAGGCCATCCGCACAGGGGCAGCCATGGGTGATTGATCATCTTTGGAGCGTGTGGAACAATCAGGGTCATTTTTTCCTTTCATGAGCAGGTTGGTGTAAAGACACAGAGCCTTGTTTGTGGATGCGCTCACCGGCGATTAAACAAACTGGTGCTGGACTGGGCTGCTCCTAGACTGATGCCATCAAGGCAACAGAGGGCTCTGATTACAAAGTGAACTGAACTGAAATGAACTGCCTTTATAAGTCAGGACATCCATATAGCCAGGTTTAGTCACTGCTGGAAGAATCGCCGTTCTCTGGGGCTGTCAAGTGGCTTATCCCACAAAAGCACTGGTTTCCAGTGTGGTGAAGTGCACCAATATCTGATATTGAATTCTGACCATGCCATTGCGTTTATTACTGCAGTCTCTGTTGCCGTGGGCACGCCTGTTCCGTTTCTGTGGACAAGCCTGTTCCGTGTGCCTCGGAACAGTCACTGTTGCCGTGGACACGCCTATTCTGCTTTCAGTAGAACAGTCTGTTGCCATGGACATGCCTGTTCCATGTTCATTAGAACACTCTGTTCCTGCGGACATGCCTGTTCCATGTTCATTAGAACACTCTGTTCCTGCGGACATGCCTGTTCTGTGTTCATTAGAGTGCCCTCTGCCATCGCTCCTGACCCACGCTTCCCGGGCCCAGACAGCTGGTGTTGAAGGGGGGCGGGATGCTGATGTCGTTCCGGCAGTCCCGCTCTCACAAGAATGCCAGATGATTCACTGTTCCCGTGGAGGAGTAGGAGTGAGGAATCAATAACTGTCTTACCTGGCTGGCTCTCTTCAGAATCTCTTAGCATCGCTCTTTTAGCCAGCCCGGTGCCATTGGCGCACCCATCCGGATGCCTGCGTCCCTGCACCCGAAACCTGAGGCCGGTGTGTGGAACCCATTATTCATGCCCGTAGACGGCGACCATGACGTAGCAGAGGAGAACGAGCAAGGTCGCTCGGGACCTCCGGAGCGCGGGACACCCCTGCCTCTCGGAGGTGTGCTGTGGCAGTCGATTAAGCGGCAGGTGCGTTTGTAAATTAAGTGGTTTGAAAGTAACGCGGTTGCCCCCGATGCGCCCTCCCTCATGCCCCCGAACAGATTGGCCCACAGATGTGCCCCCCCATGGCTGCGCGCGCGTGTTGAGCATGGACTCCTCGGCCCGCCGCTAGCCTCAGCAGAATCAGGAATTCCAGGCACGTGGCTGGGAGTCATCATCGTGCTCCAGAATCAAAGCTCAGGAGCGCAGGTCTGAATGAGTAAGCAGCACCGGGCTGGAGAGTGTCTGACAGGTGTGAATGAGGAATGGAGGCATTAGTGTTAGCAGAGGCAGCAAGGCACACGCCACATACATCCACACACACACACACACACACACAAATTTACATAAATATACCCACACATACCACTCACACACACACCACATACACCATACACCACACACCACACACATACACATACAGCACACACACCGTCACACATACACACATCAGCAGCTGAATTAATACTATATTAATGCATATTTATACCCAATCCCTATTCAGTGTGGTTCCTATTTTTGTGAAAAAATAATATTGAGAAAGGTTGTTTTCATTCTATTTGTCTTTGGTAAAATATGTCCAAACCAAATTGTTGAAAAATCTCACTGCCATGAACTATAGCCCTCAATCTGGCCACTGGCCTGATTACCAGATTTACCTGTAACCTGTATTACAGGGTTACTAAAGGGTCAACTTATATTCAAAGTTGACTGACATGGGAGCGCCATTGCAACAGTTGGATATTTTTCTGCAATCTGAAGCTCTGCAAGCTTGATCAGTGGGTGTTTGCTGTGAAACATGATGTAACAACTAGCAATAAAGTGGCAGGCCATCACCGCCGATCGCAATCACATGCTTCTCTGCCGCGGTACAGGAAAGGAATTTGTGATTTTATGCTGCTGTAGTAGCGTTAGCAAAATGGGCTGTCCTTGTGCTGTCACCACGTGCAGCCCCTTTGTCTGTGGGAGTTACATTCAGATTTATAAACCTGTGCTATAATAAATGACTGTCTGTCTGAGCTGTGTTTAATCGGCAGTGTCCCTCCCTAACTCCTCCTCTTGCAGGCATTTGTTATGGCAGCCTATTTATGGGATCAAGTAGTGGCGTCCAATCTGTAAAGGAAATTGTGGAGATTGAGTTGCCCTATGGAAACGGCTTAATCATTTTAAATGATCCTTTCAATAACGTCCTCAGAACTCTCAGACTGAGGTCATAGCATGACACGCCACACAGCCAGTCGGACAGAGGGTCAAACATTGCCAGTCAAACCCCTCTGCTACATTTTACATTACATTTTAGACATTTAGCAGACGCTCTTATCCAGACGCTCTTATTTCTTTCCTTGAAGCCGACTGCAGTCAATTGATTGGCCAGTTTCTCTGAGACATTAAAGGAGACAGAAAGGCATCTCCGTTTGGGGCTGACCTTTGCGCCTCCCATTCACATGGCCTCATGGCGCCCCTCTTGGCGTGGCTCGGACACCCTGCTTTCCCCGCACATCCCGCCATCATCCTGTCCTCAGAGGAAAAGGGGGAAGTGCGCATCGTGGGGGGTGGGGAGGAAGGAGCTTTATCACTCGGCCTCTCCAAACTCCTGAAAGGTCTGTAAACAGGTGGGACTTGGAGGATTAAATCTGAGTCACTCCAGAGAGAGAGAGAGAAACATAAATGCGCATAAGAGTACTACGCCTCTCGCCAAACAGAGGGAGGACGTGAGGAGCATGTAGCGCCAACTTGGCAAGGCCAGAGAGCGGGCGTTTCAGGGTTCCCGTGGTAACTGACTTTTAGAGTAAAATGGGGGTTGGGGTTGGGGGTGGTGGTGGTGGTCGCGGCTGCTTGGTAAAAAATCAAGAGGCAGCACGGCATGTATGCCCACAGGCCACACAGATTAACTGATCAGTCTAAATTGGCTCTCTACATGCAACTCATAAGCTTGCAGTTTTATTGCTACTTTACAATTGGGCTGTGAGTTTTGAGATTTTTTACATTTTTAAATTTGCCTTTTTAAAAACATGAATTGTCATCGGCGAAAGTGTGATGAGCCAGTGCAGTGCTGAACAGTCAGGATGTGGCTGCATTGGTCCACATGTTGCCGTGGTTCTGAGGCAAAGGAGAGAGCTCTGGGCGACGTCCCTTACCCTTACCTGACATGACTCATCCTCTGCCCATTCGCGTGCGTGGTTCTATTTCTGTTTGGTCTCGCACTAACACAATCAAGCTGCAGGCCAATCACTTCCAGTTCCCGCTGGACGGTTTTACCGAGCTGATTAAGACTAATTTAACAGTTTGTCACCGAGGTCTCACTTTGCATTTTGAGTCGTCGTTTACATTTACATTTACATTTAGGCATTTAGCAGACGCTCTTATCCAGAGCGACTTACACAGTTTACATTTCTTTTACATACATTCCATTTATACAGCTGGATATTTTACTGAAGCAATTCAGGTTAAGTACCTTGCTCAAGGGTACAACGGCAGTGCTCCACCGGGGAAATGAACCAGCAACCTCTGAGTTACAAGTCCAGTTCCCTAACCCCTAGCCATTACACTACACAGCCGGCCGTGTTAATGGTGATGTAGCAGTGATTTTCTGTTGCTGTTGGGGCATCAAAAATTCCCTGTGACAATCAGGACCCACCATTGTAAGTCAGTGCTGTCAGTCTGTGATGGCTTCTAGCACCGCATTTGTTGGCTACTTGTAGTGTCCCCAGCGTTTGTGAATCACAAGGTTTGCTCTCGTTCCCTTGTTTTTGAGTCTGTAATGTCTGCCTTACATTACAGTTTCCTGCCTCCAGTCACCCCGACTCTTTATTTAACCCTATGTAACACTATGAGTCTCCTTTAGCAGCTACTGACAGCACAGGTCCCCCCATAGCACCTGCTAAACTTAGCACCATGTGACGCCCCCCCCCCCTTCCACTACCCCAGATTAGGAAGGCCTTCTTTGGCATTGCAACACTGGGGATGTGAATGACAAGTCCTGTAATGCAGCGGCTGATATTTGCAGCCAAATCAAGATGTTCATGACACCTTCACCTGTGTGATTGACGGAGGTTATTAATGGTCCCCGCACTTTGGATAACCGCGAGACCATGTGAGAACCGCACAGCCAGAGCCATCAGACCACCTGAGAACCACAAAGCCAGCTCGGAAAGCAGGCTGGTCTCTCTGGGAGTGTCTCTCGCGGTTATTAACCAGGCCTTGTCGAATGGAAGCAAATGACTTCCCACTCTTCTCAGCCCCATTTAACACAAAGCAGCCTCTTCATCTCCAACTTTCCCTCTCTCTCCATCTCCTTTTTCTCTCTCATCCTCTCACTCTTCGTCTCTATCTCTCCATCTGTCCTTGTAGAAAATTTCCATTTTTAAATGAATATTGAAATGGATGCTGCATCTTGCCAATTACCAATTGAATTATCAATAAGCCTGAACTAAAAATAGCATATTTCAGGGTAGTATGCACATTTTAATGGGCTGCTGTGGTGCATGTGGCACAATAACATTTATCTGCCCAGATTTTGGGCCCCCTGTAGTACTCTGGTGTTTCATTAACTATCGGGAGAGCTGTCTGAAACCGCATTGAGCAGCTCAGAGGTACTGTATGCTGGCACCCAATGCAACGAGGTCCAGGGTTGGACAGACAGTCAATATCTCCGACAGGAAATGCAGTATTAGTATGGCTAATAAAAGACTGCATGTCGGCGTTAAATTGAACCCCAGCCGTCTTCCTTTTGAGCCATGGCAGCATTAATCAGGGTATTGCGCAATTCCACTATTTTCGGCACAAGAGAAAAGTCTGTCTGTTATTTTTAACCGGCGGCAGTAGGTCAGTCGTGAGACGCTTGGATGTGATGCTGTCATCGAAATCAGAGCCAAACTGTCTCTCCTTCTCAGACAGTCTGCTCCTTCTTCCTCTCTACTTCCTCTTCTTTCTACTCTCCTTTCTCATTTTACTCCTCCTTATTCGTATGCTTCCTCCTCTCTCCTCCTCTTTCTTCTCTCCTTCCTCTTCACTCCTTCCTCCTTTTGCCACTCTCCTCTCTCCTTCCTTCTCTCCCCTGTGTCCTTCCTCCCCTTTCCACTCAGGCGGGTTCATCTCACCACTGTATGTCCCCCCCCATCCCCCCCACTGGAGGAGTAAAACCAGTTTAATCCCAGCATTACTGACACCCTCTGCCATCCATCCACGTGTCATGCAGCTCTCATGACAACTGATAATCCATATACATATTCCTTTAATTATATTCTATTTTCCTTGCTACGACAATTATTCCAGTAAGGTATATAATGACATTGAAGTAAATAAAGCAAAGCAAAACAGACAAAGCTGATGATGTCATTGCTGCTTCCTTCAGTGGCACTCTACTGGCCCTGCGTGATTCATCTTTAATAAGGATCATTGATTGACTCATAATCCGTGACTCAAGGCCTCTACATGCTCGAAGGACAACACACACAACCAGGTCTCTGCAACATCAGTGCAACCTTTGCAACCTATGCAGAGGGGGTTTCAGAGGGTGTCGCGTATCTAGCACAAAAATCGAATTCACGACCACAGCACAACCGTTCACGTAGATGTTGCGCATCATTGATTGGTTGGTTAGCGAATGGAGGCGGAGCTGTCATAGTCATCGTTCATAGGTCACAGTTCATCAAGCTATAGATATAGATAGCTCGCATCATTTGTTTGACACGGTATAAAATGAACCACCTTCAGGAAAGATTGGCTGAAGAAGTTTGAAGGTACAGGAGTTTCCCTGCTTTCATGAAAACCTTATCAAACTTGTTCATCATTGACACCTACTAGTGTACAGAAGTGTAAGGACACCATGTTGCACAGGCTGCGCATAGCCTTTGCAGAGGTATAAATTGCAGAGTGCTTGCGACATTGTTGCATTGCTGAACTGCAAAGAAGTAGCACAAGTTACATAGAAGCATGTAGAGACCTTCACTGTGACAATTTCTCACTTATTGCTCATTTTGGCTATAATTGATTTCACACAAGCTTATTTCTTCTTTCTGTCCTTCTGGTAAACACTTTTATGAAAAACACAATGTGTTTGCAGTACTCGCTCAGAAGAGACCACATGTTTGTAATTGTTTGTTGTGGTTGTTACCATTAGTCATATCTTTTTATAATGTTTTAATTACGATTTTTTCAGTTTTTCTCCCAATTTGGTGGGCAATTGTACCCTCTATTGATTCAATCCCCCCCCCCTTCCCTGCCACCGCCTACAACTACGGGACCAGCCCCTACCCTGGGACGAGCAGTGGCGATGGCGACAAAGTGCTTTCTTCGAGATGGAACTCACCTAGCCGTCGCCTGTGATTCCGATATATACATACAGAGACGCTTTTCTGTGCATGTGGCGAGCTCATGTCCCACCCCCTGGGGCGGACAGCTAATCGCCGGGGATCTAACCCCAACCCCAGTGGGAAACCTGCAATCCAGGCAAGTGCCTTTACCAGTTGCTCCAGCCTGGGGCCCGGATAGTCTTGTCTTAACTCCAGATGCTCCATTTCTGACAGAGAATCTCTGGATGACTTCCTGTAATCTGATTGGTGCAGCAGATTTATGAGGGTGGATTTGGGCGACTAGGGCGGTTTATCGTTTCAAGCGCTCACTCTATTGTGGGATTTGTTGGAGGTAGTACCTGACTTGGTTTATTAGCACATCCCAGTAAGTTGGGCAGAGTTATACCACTTTGCAGTGAGTAAAATTAGTCAGGTTAATTATGAGCCTGACAAGTGAGCCAACCGTTATTCTAATTTGCGAGGTTAATTAAGAATCCCGATTGAGTTTCCTGGTGTGGCCTCAGTCGTGGTTCCAGAGCAAGCCCTGGCTCTGATTGGCTACCTGAGTCTTGCCCCCTCTGATGTACTAGACGGTGAACTCTCAGCTTAATTCAATTCCTTCAGCCTGAATTGGTCTCCCCATGCTGTTATTTTCTCTTCTTCCACCATCTAGTATTTCATATTGCAACCAGCCATGGGGAAGAATTGCCCTTCAGATGCAAAGCCTGTCAGGCTTTGTCATCTGTAATTCACTCAACACCCAGCCCTCTAACACTGGTTAACCAGGGAAGCGGCTGCAGGCTCCATTGACTTCCACCTTGACCTTTATTATAGCTTACAGTTTACAGTGGACCTTTGGACATATGCCCAGTGTGGTACTCTCACATACAGGTTATTCATTTTCCATTATCAGTGCACCTCTTGAATGATAAAGAACACTATTAGTTGAGAAGTAAGTACTACTCGCCACCAAGTCATTAGCAGAAGAATTACAAAGAAAGCGGTGCAATCATCATATCGCAGGTGTAGGAGTGTAAAATCGCCTTTTCGGGTCATGTTGGAGAGATTATTTGAACGGCACGGTTTGTCTGGTAATGAGTTCTTCGGGGTTTTGGAAGAGCAAACTGCTTCTTAAGACCGCGAATTGCCCTGTCAGGCGCGACGGTGAAATTCTGAAATGTCGCTAGGAGAAAGGAAATAATTGCACGCGGCCGTGGCTAGCTGCGGCGGGCGGCATCTCATGTTGTCGCTGGACGTCATGCAAATGAGACCGCTCCGTCTGGATTTCTCGTACAGGTCAGGCGGCAACCGCACTGCGCTTGCACACAACGTTTGTTCTTTCAGATTGAGATTTCTCCAAGTCATTACAAAACCGTCTTCAAAGAATGCCTGCATGTTACCGAGGTCCATCGCATGGGGCTCCCACTCGCTAAAGTTGTCAGCTTATGCTGTTGCTATGTCGGTAAAAAAACGCCGTTAATGATCAAAACATTATTCAGACATTTCTTTGACAGGAAGTAGAAAAAACCTTCTCAGAATGTAAGTTTTTTGTTCACTATAAATAGCAACTGTTGAAATAATGAAGTTGTTTTCTCTCTCGATGTGACAGAAGATTATATTTCCCTGTCGGAAGAGATGCCCAAGTGTTCAACATTAAAGGATGGCTTTGAAACTAAGTTTTTTTTAAAGTACTGGCTATAAATAGCAAGTGGATAAAACCGTACACTTCTGTCATGTAGTACACACAGTATACACAGTTTGGCCTCACATAGCTTCACTTGTCAGGCGTAAAACCTTATGGTACTATGGGCCTCCATAGGCAGGCTGACCTAGAGAGAGCACGGTTGAGTTCGGCCTCAAACTTGTCTGGGGAATTTGAATGGACACTGTGCCTTCCAGGACAGTTTGCTAAGCCTGTTAAATTATTAATGTAAATAAGTCGATTTACTGGTATTCTCCGGGAAAATGTCACAGACTGAGGTGAGGTATCTAATGTTCACTTTTGATCTGTAGGTGCCTGGTGAATACCTAGGAGTTATTCATGCAGTGTTAACTGAAGGGACCCTGGCCTCCTTAAGCCCACTCTACCCCTGGAAGGTGAAGCCAGTTGTGTGCCACCACTACAGACTGTCATATTCTGCTGGTGACACAACAACAATGTTTCAGGGCTCAGAGTGAACTCTGAGTGACTTAGGAGCTCCAAAGATAACATTTATTTTAAATAATAGAAACAGCAATTACATGGGGGAATGGCACACACATAAATGGCTGTGTTTAGATGCATGTTATCCTGGTTGGTTTTGTTCAATGTTCACATTTTCACTGGTTGATTCTCCCTCTTGTGGTGCTACAGGGACAGTACAGATTCAGTCATATAGTGATTCTGTTTTTATTGTCCTCCCAGTTTAGTTTGAGCTTAGTTTCAGTTGACTTGCTTTTCATTAACTTTTTAAGGAAAAATTATAGTTTTTTTTACCATGGCTAGAATTTGATGAGAATGTAAATTCATGTTATGAGAAGGGACATTAGAATGTAGCTAGTGAAGGCAGTAAAATCAAGTGCACTTTTTTTTTTTTCTTGATCTGATGTTTCTGATATTTTTTCCCCATTTTTCTCCCAATTTAGTAGCCAATTACACCCTCTCTTTTTCATGTCAATCCCCCCCTTGTATTGTGAGTTTGCTGCCGTAGCCCCGAGACCGGCCGTGAACAAGCGATGTGCCGCCTCCTCCGATTTGGCATTCACAGAACTGTCGACTGTTTTTCCGGTTCATTGGAGCAACTCCTATACGCAGTGAAGTCATATCGGCTTCCCTCCCCCCTCCCTGGGGCGGACAGCCAATTGCTGCCCCACAGTAGCACTCCCGGCCAATCATGTGCACATTTAACCCAAATAATAATTAATTAACGACTCAGGGTTGCCAAATAGATCCTTATGAATGCGTTATTACTTTCTATATGTTAGTTACAAAATGTGATGGGGCCAGTGTCCGTAGTGAGGCCTCTTCTTTGGTCCACAGCTTCATCATTCATACAAGATTTGAGATACAGAGGCCTCGAAGCATCAGAGAGGCAAAGCAAGTGCAGGCACAGAACTATATGTAACTAGCACGAACAGTATAATGAATAAGATGCATAATGACTACCAATGAGAATAATTATAATAATAAAACATATTAATAATACTGATAAATAAGCGTAATAAATGAATGAAAATAACAATAAGCACAATGAACTAATCATATAGTCATTTCAATCCCTCCACTAGGCTGTGCTTGGAATTCCAATTAAAACGTGGTTGGAATGTTACTAAACTGTATTCTAGTGTTCTTAAAGTGGTGAGTTAGAATGTGGCCAGAACATGAATAGAACTGCAAGGATGTTGCAATCAGACTGCTGTTGATGCCCCATCCATAAAAAATGTCAGAATGTAGAATAATGACAATAATAAATACAATTCTATTGAGTGATTCAAGTGATCCATGATCCAGAGGTGTCGGAAAACTGGGACCTCAGCACCCCACACCCCTCCCCCATCACACTATCACATCCACACTCAGCCCCCCCGCGCGCCGGCATAGAGGCGGACTCCGTCGCCACAGCAACGCTCTCACTATTGCCATGGCATCAGTGGCCGGTGCGTTTACCAGCAGACAATTTGCAAGTCACGTCAAAGCAAAGCACACGAGAGAGCGGAAGGGAGAGGGGGGAGACAGAGAGAAAGACTTTAATTAGCTGTTTGTCTTAATATTTGTGTGTGCAATGAATTAATGCTAATCAGATTTCCGTCATCAGATGTCCCAGGCAGTTCCTCTAACGTCATTTAAATGATGATGAAAGGCAGTGGATTGCCTGTCTCAGCCCTAATCCATTTATTTAGAATGGATTCATACAGGATGTGTTTCAGTCCACTGGTCTGCCGTTATGTAGCCCAGATTAAAGTCTGCTGTGATTTGCCTCCAGGCTTCATGGCTCTCTCTCAGTTACTCGCTTTACAATCCCTCTTACATCAGGAACATGTTCAACTCAACGTAGCAATGGCTGAGAATTCAAAGCCGTTGCATGCTTTATTTCACTTGCGCAAATGGTGCCGCGATCTTCCGGTGCCTATCGTAATGGCACAGGTCAAAGCAGCCGACAACCTTGAGCACGTTTTGCTCCGTTCAGTAGCAGCTCCACCAAGTGGCCAGAGCTGGAAATTTCACCCTTGGCAATGATGTCATCCTGCTCCTGACCCATCCATGAAGGAAGACTGCAGGTTGCTGAATAGCACAGGTTGTTAGGCCATCTGTCTCACAGCAGAGAGGCATGGTCGCATCCTGGAAACACAGGCCCATACACCACACTCACCCTTGTAGACTGACAACAGTAATGAAACCAAATGCTAAAACTTGATGTAACCAACACAGTTCCCCCAGAGATTGCAGCAAGCGTGGTTTAGAATATGATTGGGCATCCCAAACTGGGAGAAAGGGGGGAAAAGCATAAAAGAACAACGTGCACACGCTTGTAATACATACATAGTTGCTATAGTAAGCAACTGCTTATTCTGATCAAAAACAGTGAAACAGAATCATACATCATCTCTTAAGCTTGTTTAAAGCTGTTTCAATACTTCGCATTTAGTAATCCAGGATTGATGTTCATTTTTCGATAATGTACATTTTTGGACCACATAACATAGGCCTATGTCAGTAAAAGGTCGGTGGTAAAATATTGAATTTTAATTTGAAATAATTTTGCTGCTCGCTACCCAGCAGCACCTGTCGCGTTCAAACGAAACAGTGCAGGCGCAGATGCATTGCTGCAAGCCATGGCAGGGAGAAGAAAGTAATTGGAACGAAAAGCGCCGTCTCATTGAATGTCATGATTCAAAAAACAAATCAAAGAGATGCCACAGTCAACACTCTGTAAAGATCTCAAAGAGAGAGAACTCGTCACGAGGAACGAGGGCGATAGGAAAGGCATGCGATGCGGCGAGGCGCTCCTCGTTTACACCGCGCTGTTTATGTGGATTGAAACTGCGCGAGAACGAGTCTCTTTCAAAGCTTCCATAGGCTGGTTTAACTGCAAAAAGCCAGAGGCGAGTGTTTTTCAAGAAACTGCAATTTTCATTCTATCTAATCTTCTTTGAAGACGTTATCCAGTTTTGTGATTCAATCAAATATTCCGCAAAAGCATGACCTGTTTCGTTCCATCAATCCACATTGCGTTTTGTGATCGATCGCTTATAGTGAACAAATTGTCCTGAACGCGTGTCATGAGTATAAGCGGACTGCTCCATCATAGAACTAATACAACACAACCTCTGCTGCCACAGCAGGATTCCCTGTGTAACTGCGCTTGAATAATTACACTATTATTGCTATTTCAGTGCATTGAAACAGTATTTTCCCCTCAAAAGGTTAATATGTGAGTCAGTTCTACGCACATTGGCACAATGATTGATTGAACCACAGCTGTGTCATGCTTAATTGGTGTGAGAGACTGGGGAAACGGGATAAGAAGTGCAGGCCGTGTGCTATTAACTTGTTATGGGTACAGCAGCTGTGGTCCAGCCCTTCGAGGAAGCGCTCAGCCTGGTGAATAGCCATGTGGAGTGGCTGGGGAGGGAACTCCAAACTCACTGGGACAGCACATTACCACACAGCTAGCCTAGCAAGCCAGGCGTTGTTCTATCCTTGCAGATATAATGCATGGCTGTGCATTCACTGTGTTTGGTGATAAACCTGCAACTTATTGCAGGGAGGAGCCCTGTTGATTACCCCTGTCCGTCCGTCCGTCCGTCCATCAACAATTTAATATGAGGAATCACAACCTTTTAGCGTTGAGTGCTGTAACAGCCAGGCAATGAAAAATACTTCAGAAATCCTGGAAATGGAAAGCTATCGCCCTTCTTTCCACTACTACTAATCAGATGAAAAGCCGAGGGCCTGACAATGAGACTACCACGCTGCAGAATCGCCACTACGAGCCCGCGCCTGTCGTCTGCTCGGGAATTCCTGTCATTGTATCAGTGCTGCTATCGTTTATTACCCAGCTACTCCGCTGGCTGTCTGTGCTCTCCCTGATAGAGATGATATCGTCCCCTGCCTCTGTAAAGTGATGTTTAAACATGGGCTGTCAAAACACTGGGGAGGCCAGCGACAGGGAGACAGATATGTTCCTCTTGTGTAGTCCCGTGTGCCCTGTGGTGGATTTAGGAATGAGGACTGAGGGATGGAGCTGTGAACAGGGGTCTGGGTTTCTGAAAACAAGACATGGAAGCTCTGCACTGTAAGTTTAAACATGTGCATCCAAACAAGGGCAAGAACAATGTGACCCTCATCTTTGTATTTACAGCGGCTGAGTCCACTAGATGGGGTGGAGGTAGATAGCATCATGGCTAATAGCCTTTAGCTTGAGAGAAAAAAAAGACCCAATTTGAGTATAAATAATTGTTTTCGTTTTTTATTTTATTGTTTATTAAAGCATTAAGTGGATATACAGTTTTGATGAGCATGAAATAAGTTATATTTATATTATCTCATATTTTATATTAGATCAATAATATATTGGTCATTTACTAAATTAAAACATTTACTTTTTGTCCATGTTGTTTGAGCCATCCTTAATTAAGTTCCAAGGTTAAAAATGTGATCTCAAAGCTGTAATGATATTTCGGTTGACATTCTAGAAAGAACCCATTTCTAGATATTTATATATAATTGTTTTTACATTATACATATTTGACTATATATGTATTGTGTATTCAGCATGCTGCTCCGTATTGTATTGAACGGGTCTGTAGAACGGGACTGGCTTTTTAGGCAATATGTCATGTTATGTTGTGCTACAGTGCGTGGAAAACTAAGATGTAATCATTGAGCTACTACCACACGAGAAAAGCAGCTTCAGGCTGGTTTATCTACCTTCCCAAATTTCGTCATAGTGTAAACTGCTGCTCAGTCTCCTCGTGCCACCTCATGAACAGCATCGCAGCCCAGTGACGTTTGAAGGACACATCTTGACGTCCGATTGAACGGCACTGTTAACAGTCAGCAACAACCGTTTCGAGCCGGTAACCACGATGTACGTGTTGCGCCAACAATCAGATGCGAATCACTAGCTCCATCTAGTGGCTTGTGCTGCACAGTGCTGCCCCCTTGAGTTGAGTTGAGTTGAGTTGAGTTGAGTTGAGTTGCTTTTATTGTCATTCCGCCACATACAAGTACGTAGAAGAACGAGATTGCGCTTCGATTCACAACAGTGCAACATTAAGACAACAATTACACAACAGTTAAGACAGTGCAACATTTACGACACAACATTTAGGTCACATTGAGGTAACATTATAAAGTGCAGTAACATTATAAAGTGCAACAGAAACACATTGAGGTAACAATAAGGTGCAGGCATGTATTGTTTTGTTGTGCAAAAAACAGAAACGGCAGGTGGACACTAGTAGCAGCGTGACTGTTCTCAACAGTGCAACAATTCCACACCAGTTAGGACAGTGCAACATTTACGACGACATTTAGGTCACATTGAGGTAACATTATAGTGCAGTGCTTATACCGAAGTATAGTGCTTCGGATGACAATTTACGTTTTATCTGTTGCACGGTCTGTGCAGATAGCCTTTTGATTGTTCTGTTGTGATTGTCACTCCATGATTGAAGTTGTCCGAGGCGCGATGGCTTTATTTGTTCGCTCTTAAATGTGTTGCATTTGAGGTGTTTTGTATGCTGAATGTCCTTATTTGTCCTTGACCCATACTATCTTATTATAGTTGTACTTCTGGTTGGATACAGTGCATCTCGTTGTGTCTGTGTTTTAGAGCAGGGGTCCCCAATGACCGGGCCGCGGACCGGTACCGGGCAAAAAAGGTTGGGGACCGCTGTTTTAGAGCATTGCCTTCTGTTTATATATGGCACACGTCTTTTTCAGATTTTATGTATAACTTTGTATTGTAGACTCTAATATTTTAATTGACTAGGCTGTCCACGTAGAGTAAATGCTCACTCTACAGTTATAGCGCTATATAAATACAATTGATTATTATTATTATTATTATTATTAATAATAATAATAATAATAATAATAATAATAATAATAATAATAATAAAGGGTCTTATTTTCTCGATCAGGAAGAGCAGGTTTCCCCCTGGACAAAAACCTTTTTTATTGAACCCCCTGGTCATTCCTATAGTCTTCCATCCCGTGGAAAGGCAGTGGGTACCATATTCAAAGTGTTTTGTACTTCATAACCTTGAAATTGAATCCAAAATCAAACAAGGTCACGGCAGTCACTAACCAAAGGTTTACCGAACCGAAAACATTCTGATAATATAATTCAGAAATGTATGAATTCTTGTACAGACACGATGGAAATGCAAATGATCCGTCGGTGTTTGACTGAGTAGTTATTATTCATTCCAATATTTTTATTACTAAAGCGTACTGTCGCTTATATGCGTGGTCTGTGTATTGTGCCCCTGCTTTTAACTGTATTTTACTGAAAACAGATGTGACATCTCCAGTGTCGTATGATAATAGCGGCAAAAGCGGCTCGTAAAAAATGAATTATTCAGCTTGTCTGAGTGTATAGGGCATCAAAGTCCATTGCTTAAACTCTCCTCTAATGTCCATTGTTATATCCATTGATGTGCATTGATGCATCCGAGTCTAAAGTGGACAGCCTGGCGTAACTGGTTTAGTCCACGCATTAAGGGATCGTTTTACAAGCTTTTTTTGTAATCCGAGAATAAAGCCTTCTGGGCTCGAACAGTAAGTACAGAATCAGAACGTGTGTTCGATTGCTTTCCTTTTTTCAACCGGGAGCGCAAGAGTTTAGAGAGAAAGCCCTTTCAGTGCTTTCCGGATCAACAATGCGCCCCAATGAATCATTAATGAGCATTGTAAAAGTCATAATGGCATGTCACTAATACCCATTAATGATCCCAGACCATCGCTCGCGCTAGATTGATGGTTTCTCCTCGATGCCTAAGAGAGTTCTTTAAATATGGCTAAAACTTAGTAGCGTGTTCTCTCCTTGTCAACGCGGTGCGAGTGTTGCACGCTGAGCGTGACCGGCTTAAAGAAGCATGACTTTTCCTCTAAGGAAATCAACATCAGGTACGCAGTCTACTCTTGTGTTCTCTTTGACAATATTGTGTTTTCATGTGTTTTTCTTATTTTTCTTCTGGAAGTAAGAGCTGTGTATTTTTTTATAGACTGGCATGGTTTTCTTTTTTATGCGTGTACTCAATCTTCTAAGTACTTTTTAGAGATGTATTACATTTTTATGGCATGCCTGGTTTATTGCTTGATTGTTCGGTGCGATATGTGATAACATTTCTGTGACGTAGCTGACACTTGGCCAGTACAAAACTCACGATGGGAGCTGTCCTTGGTGCTGAAAACGATTCTCCTTTTAGATTGAAGTCCCTCTGTTTTCATGAATATATTGACATTATGTCCTTAAGTTACACGCTACGCTTCACAACTGGTGTTCCATGTTATAACATGAATGATTTTAATCTAGCACATTCAATATATTTTTTAAGATATATACATTTTATAGTTGTTGTCCACATTCTATGTTGCAGACTAATTTAATGCGAAGTACAATAATTGCCCAGGAGCAGCACACATGTAGGCCTATTGTTTATATCTTTTTTACAGATACGTTTTAAAAAACATTTCTAATGCCGATAGAAATTTGGCTACATAGTTTTAATTAGTGAAGATCACGTTTAAAGTACAGTTTTGATGATGATAGCAATAATTTGATTCGGTGTCTTTTCTTTAAATAAAACTAGATGTACCATGTAAATGTAGCCCGTGTGAGTCACTTTAGGTTTGAACTTGAAACCGGGGGGAATTTACGTATTTGACCAGATCTTGCAATCCAATTGATTGATTTAACATTATAAATGCAGTATATGTGGTTGCTTTATGTTTCGTTACGATGTATTTGGATTGTGTATGATTGAAACAAATCTGTAGGTGGCGCCATTGTGACGGCTTTGTTTTGATGATCTACAATGTATTAAAAATATGCGACTACTATTGGGGTGGGGTGCGGGGTGGTGCTGTGTCTCGTTACTGCATAAGTGCGTTCTTTTTAAACGATACGATCCTTCGTATTCGCAGGTGTGTGTCCCACGTTTAAAGATCATTGTAATCAATCATACGTCCTCCGGCACAACTGCGGGGAAATTCGTTTTGAGATGTATATTACTTACGCAGACTTAGCGAATTTGAGTGGTATGCTGCGATAGTTGCACGAAACTTGTCATGCCCTTCACATATCAGAGCCAGCAGCGCCCGCCTGTGGTCTTTGTGTGATCCTCTTGAGAAGAGTCATAGACCACGGCGTTAAACTACGAAAATCTGCCCTTTGAATATTGCCAAAACACGTGTAAGCACTGGGATATTTATCTGCGCAACTGTAAAGTGGTACTTATTGTTTTATATTATTTTGTACTATTATTAGTCAATGGAATGTAACTGATTGTATTTAGTGGTTGCCAGTAATTTTACATTTTCACTTGTAGCAGTATTATTTTGATTGTTGTAATATATATTATTGTTCCTTTTACAATTTAACTTGTTTTGTTATTCGTATCATTATTGAGCCACGGACAATGTAGATCCCAAACGTCTTGTTCGCTGCTGCTGCGTTCTTTGAATTTGCCACTGAATAGATATTTACGTGGAAGCGCACCCACTCCTTCAAACTGCTCTCGTTCTTCGTTTGCAGAACTACACAGTACTGCTGTGACAGTGGGTTGCTTAAGCTGTAAGAGTAGGCGTATCGTTGCCCTGCGATGTGGAGATGAGAATGTTGATTGTTGTTACTGACGTAATTTCCATGCTCAGCGCTGAACTAGCTTCCCTCAGCTGTCCCCCTCAATAGGTTTATATGTGACTGTGTGTGACTTAAGCTCTGCTCAGCCCAGCTGAACCGTCGAACACCGCGTAGAATTGGCAGGTTTGGCAGAGTAACCGTGTCCCCCACAGCACTTGTCGACTTCGGTCATGTTTGTTTGGGCGTCTACAGTCCACCGGCAGCAGGCGTTGGATAAGTAGATCTATCTTAGCTAGAGCATCGTGCAGCCAGCAGTGTATCCATCATGCCGCACATGTCTAAGTGATTCACCCGGCATAGTATTAATTCCAATGGTGATTTATGCTCATCGGTCGTGATGGTAGTGATTTGACAAGTTGAGAAAGCCACGTATACTGTAGGTTTTCTTCAGTCCGCAGTCAGAGAATATGTGAATTCTCCGTAATCAGAGACATTTTTCTATTTATTTGACCCAGTTAGACATCATTGGACCTGCCCTTTTCTGTATTTCGTTGTACTCTATTGGGAAGTTGTATGAGCGGGATTTGCAAAGGGGAGTACCTCGATACCTCTTCCATAAAACCACCCTGTGATCTCACCAGTCCTGCAGAGGGGTGTTATTCACACAGAACGTGGAGGAGACCGTACCTCCCACTCAAGCCGGACACCGCATTTGAAAAGAATCCTTCTGGGCTATTACCTCGTCTTGACATAAAAACAAGAACGAGAGAAGGGACCTGCTCACGGAATCAACCATGCCTATTTTTCATTTAACGATCACTATATTGATTCATGTTCCTTAGCGTTTTCATCCATCACCTTAGCATATATCTTGCTCGTTCTTATATATTTCGGTGGCGCTTTGCCTCAGTGGAGAGACATTAAGACGCAATAAACACTGTTCTCCCTCCACCGGCTAACAGGTGTTTTTCCGGCTGCGCAATAGAGGCAGTTAAGGGGCACCTGCGTCTCTTTTATCTCCACACTTACTGTGGGCGATTTTGTGGAGTGATGCACGTGTTTTTCGGGTTTTGTGAGAACATGACTATTGTTTTTAGTTGCGAGCCTCAAACGGTGGCATAGCCGCCGATTCGGCGCGTTCGCTTCTCGCAGCATCGCTCTTGCGCGCTGCTGTATGAATGGATCGCTTGCGTCTAGCCATATTTTGTTGAAGACCACTTTTTTCCACCAAGGAAACAAAATGCACCGATACCGCGAGACGCCCAGCACAGCCGCAGGTTTTACAACCAACAACCATAACATTTAAACAGGCAATTTAGTGAGCATTTGGAAATACTCGTGAAACCTAAATTCTGAATGCGGAATCACCTTTTGCCAAATGAAAGAGCAATGACTTCCTTACACGTTTAAAGAAAATCGTGGATTACTTTTCTGTAGAAAGTTAGGAATAAATATCTTTCGATCGGTTGGTGGAGGAAGGGTATTTTTATATACATTTTTTATCTGGAAGCTGTGTTGCACTATTAGACCGCCAAACTGGCGATGGCTGCAGCGATCGCCAGCTCCCTGATACGGCAGAAGAGGCAAGCCAGGGAGCGGGAGAAATCGAATGCCTGCCGCTGCGTTAGCAGCCCCAATAAAGCCAAAGGACCATGCGAGAAACCCAACAGGCTAAGTGTTTTCTCGCGGGTGAAACTCTTCAGCTCCAAGAAGCGCAGGAGGAGACGACCAGGTCTGATGTTGATACTGTTTTGTTCACCTCATGTCATAATCACAATTATCATGAATGTTTTTTTGCCATCGATTTCACCCAATCATCATAATCAATCCTCCACACTATCATTTGCTGCTGCAGCTGTATTCGATTTTTGTGTCCAGCAGAATGTGGACTTTTCCTTTCCTCTTTACTGTTGGAGCACTTTCACCCAGCAGAAACTGTGAAGGATGTGTACCAGAGCGAGGTAGCACATACAATATGCCTTTAAGCAAATCTTTTTTTTGGACAAAATACTCCAAATAATGATCAATTCTGACATGCCATGGGGCAGACAAACTTGAATTCTCCCATTTTATGTCTGAGTTTAATTTAGTGAAAAGGGATGGAATCTGGAGCAGTTTCCATTTCAGCCCTCAGCCTCTGATCACAAAATCTTCATATTTTACTTGGAAGACTATAGATCCCAGTGATCCAGATTTGTGAACAACACAGACCAAGTTCACTGTGTCAAGATGACCAGGTTGCTCAGACTTATCCACTCAGTTCTCTCGCACGTATCCTTGCCAACACATAACATTCTTAGCATGTTCATACACTGAAGCACTGTAGCAGCGTTATTGTGTCACTGAAACATTCCAGCAACGCTGTGAGAACAGTGCGTGTTGGCTCTAAATGTGTACAATGCATGCCACAATTCCCGTATTCTCTGTTATATTTGACAATAAACCCAGAGGGTGACCATGAAGACTGTTTAAAGAGGGTGACCATTTCAGTCAGTTGCACAGCAAGCTAAAGGCATCGATGATCAGATCACCAGATCCTTTTCTTTTGGTTCAGTTCTCTTTGTTCTTTAGTATGTTATTTCCGAGTCACACATTGATCAACATGTAGGTATTATTGCCAATAAATGTAGCGCTGCCATCATCACTAGTGACACTTTATTGATTGAGGTTAATAGTTTATTGATGCATCAGCACATTTTTATCTCCATATGCTATTTCTGGAAAAGTTAATACTACTGCTAATGATAAATTGAGTCACCCTTCATATTTCCCGGTGAATATTCGTTACAGGTCCAAGTTTTTTTTGTTCTTGTTGTTTGGGACAGTACGATTAAACATTGATGCAATGCCGAAGCAGTACCCGATGGATCGTAGATGTGTTCATAGCCTGTGCTAATTTCTAACACCAGTCCCTTATTTGGATGATGTTGGCCTTTGGGGGAGTAGATGGGACAGATGAAGGGTCAGGAGAAAAATCTTGAATTCCAGGTTCCAGGTGCTGGAGAAAATGAAGCCGCTGTCTGTGTCTGTCATTTTGGTCACGCGCTAATATTCACGATCGTCGTTCGTTTGCACGCTGATTTCCTGATCATCGTTCGGTCTCACACTGATTTCCTGATCATTAGCACTTCTGTTGTTCATACAGACAGTAGATGAGATTTATGTTGGACTTGGTCAGTGATACAGAGATTCCGTTTCTGTGACTCAGATTCCTTCCATTTTGGATAGAGATAAGAAATCCACAGGAGCATTTGTTCTTCTCAGATTCCGTTTTTTTTCACGTGAAAATGTCATATTCATGTGTGAATTCCAGTGTGTGTCTCCAGATCAGCCCAAACCGTCCCATAGCCTGGCTCCCCCTCCTCCCCCTCTCCTGTTTTGCTGAAGAGGAGGAGGGATGGAGAGAGGGAGGAATAAAGGGAGATGCTTACATAACACACATGTGCGCCTCAGCAGCAGCAGAAAACTTTCAGAACCTGCTCTCTCCGTCCAGAGTTCCCTGAGCTGCCATCAGAGCCCAGACCCCCTATAAACACACACACACACACACTTATATACACACGTACACACACAGGACAAAGCCCCATCCCCTATAAACACACACACACTTATATACACACGTACACACACAGGACAAAGCCCCATCCCCTATAAACACACACACACCTATATACACACGTACACACACAGGACAAAGCCCTATCCCCTATAAACACACACACTTATATACACACGTACACACACAGGACAAAGCCCCACCCCCTATAGACACACACACACACACACACACGTGCGCACGCATGCTCACACACACACACGTCACTCCTCCTAACAGCCAAGCCTTCCCTGAATGAGTTACAGCGAAACACGTTGCGGTTTGTTCAATTACTGCATTATTGTTTCGTCAGTGTTTCATTCTGAGACTGACCTTTGCAGATAGACCTGTATGTATTTTAGCCTGGCTAAAATACTTTAATGTTTATGTCAGTGACGTACTGCAGCACTATTGCTGACAGATGTTACTGCCGTGGTGCATATAAAGGCGCTGGAAGCCTCTGTAGAGGCTTCAATGCAGAATGAGTGGAGTTTTCCCTTTTTAAGTTCAGGCATATCAATTATTTTTTTGCTTACAGCAACAACAAAAAAACAAAAAAAACAAATCAAAGGCGTGACACAACTACACAACTTATTATATCATGCTATGTTGCACAGCGGTAAGAGCGATTACAGAAGGTAAGTAGGCGCTGGTGTTTTTTGGGATAACAATTAGTGCCACACTGCGTCATGCACATCTGGCAATCCCGGCTTCTGTAATTGAATCAAAAAGCAGAATGCTGGAAAAGGGAATCTGTCTCCTTCTGCCTCGTTAAGTTTGAAACAAGAAGCGAGCGGCGCTGAGGATAATCAAAGAGCGCATATCGCCCTGGCAACCTTTGAGAAGAAATACAAGAAAGCGAGAATCGAAAGGTAGAGGAGATGAAAGAGAAGATGAGGTTTGGTAAACCAACGTCAATGACAGCACTCTGAGAGGCTGAGAGCCGGAATAACCAGAGAGCGTCAGAAAAACCTACTCAAACGAATTTGTCAGGCTTATGTTTAATTACACAGCTGTATTCCTGCACTGATCTCGTGCGCTAACTGATTGTTCCTACCATGTATTGATGCACATCTTGTAAGTCGCTCTGGATAAGAGCGTCTGCTAAATGCTTAAAATGTAATGTAAATGTGGAAGGGAAGGCCCACCAAACAGCGGTTTGGCAGGTTTCAGGCTTTTTGTTTGGTTTGGTTTTCATACAACACAAGCCTCTGGGTTCATAATTAAGAAAACACCAAGTGCTGTTTAACATTTGGTTCGGTTTCAGTTTTCCCAGAGGCACCCACAATGGCTGAAGATACAGGTTTAGACCCTAAACACAGTATCACCAATACTATATCGATTGAAATACAATCAGAGAATCATTGACCAAAGGTCTATGCCAAGGGTACCCAAGTTTGGTCCTCAAGATCTACTGGGTGTGCAGTTCCAGGTCTTCAATAACACTCCTGATTTAATCAATCAACTGTGCTAAGAAGACAATGAATATTTGAATCAAACATGTTAGTGATGGGCTGGAACATAAGTCTCCACATCCAGTAGATCTCCAGGACTGAACTTGGGCACCCATGGTCTATGTTATCTGTGCAACACTATTAACAAATCTACATTTGCACCCTGAATGGACTTACAGTACGCACTCGGAGTAGCTACAGTACCTGGCATTACTGTCACAGCAGCTTTTGTTATGAACAACTTTTACTATGCAGATTATCATTTGAATTTGAAACAGTTTTGCTCGTATCCGATTGAGCTGCCCAGCTGTTGTACGCTGCCTGTTCAACCCTTTCTCTCCGTGAGCAGGCACCATGCTGGGCGTTCTCCGTTCTGGGTCTGTTGTGTTTGACGGACGCGAGTAGCTCATTCATGATCAGCGTTGAGCTGCTCAGTCATAATCAGCGTTGAGCTGCTCAGTCATAATCCTCGTTCATACAGGCAAGCTGCTCATTTGCTTGTGCGCTGCCCGTGCTCACCGGCAGTGCTGTGCGTGGCGTCAATTTTGAGCCCGTGGAGCTTGGAGAGCATGTTGGGCGCTTTTTCTTTACCCTCTATATCCTACAGAAGCGCAGGACCCTCTGACTCTCTGTCCCTCTTTCTCCCCCTTCTCTCCCTCTCCCTCTCTCTCCAGAGCCCCAGCTGAAGGGTATAGTCACGAAACTCTACAGTCGACAGGGATTCCACCTGCAGCTGCAGGCCGATGGAACCATCGACGGGACGAAGGAGGAGGACAATGGATACAGTAAGTCTGCTAACAATGACACCGCCTCCCCATTACTGTACGTCTGGGCCGGTATTCACACAGCATTTTATCTTACAACTAGGAGTACTCCTGAATCGCACTGAAACATTCTAGCTGAGAGTCCCCTCTTAAAACCTATTCACAAAGCTGCAAAGACAAACTCATACTAAAGAAGTCGGGAGAATTTTCAAGCTAAGAGTGAGGGCGGGGTTGACGTCGTTGCTGTGGATGACGTTGTGTCTCATGAATGAGCTTACTCAGAATGCCCACAGCGATTGGCTGATATAGGGGATGGGTCTCTGCCCACGATTTCAACCTAGAAAATAATATTAATAATATTAATAATAAAAAATGATATGGTACTGTAAAGGGGTATGTAGGCCTACCTGTTCCTGTTATATTCTAATAAAGATCCTAAAATACAAATGTAGGCTACGTGTCACTGATTTAACATGAAACCAAGAATACTGACTAGTCAATTCGTTACATGTCTGCATCTCGTAAACAATCAGCGGGTATCTATATAAGCAGCCTTCCAATTATCCAGACTAGAATTACCATGGCTGACAGTAAACGCAAACGGAAACCAAACTGGACGAAAGACCAACAACTACTGCTGGCCAAACAAGTGAATGAAAGAAAATAAATAATCAAAGGGAAATTCGGAAGTGGCATAGCCACCAAAACCAAAAAAGAAGCATGGGAAAGCATTCGCATGGAAATAAACGCGGCTTTCCCACTCCTCCCGAGAACCACTGATGAATGCGAGAAGCGGTGGTTCTCTCTGCAGTCTCATGCGAGGCAAGAGATTGCAGAATACAAGCGACAAACAGCTGCCACAGGCCACTCTCCTGTTTATTTTATTTATGTATTAGTTTATTTGTCAGAGACAATACAAACAACATTGTAACAGGTTAAAATAATGTGTTGCGCGTATGTAGGCTATACGTCCCTGAGTGCGTGCGTACCTGTAGGATCCGTGAGTCATGTGTTGCGCCTGGCCACTTGGCGACAATGTCCATGATGTTATAGTTGGTATCAAACACCACCTGTGTGTTGATACTATGAATTTGTTTCCGGTTGACAAATGACGGTTCATCTTGTGATGGTGCAATGATTCGGACATGTGTCCCATCTATTGCACCAACGATATCGGGTAGTCCAGCTATGGCCATGAAGTTGATCTTGTTCCTTTGGAGTTGCCGAACATCAAGTGGAAACCATATGTATTGTTGGACGATGTGTGGCCTGGAGAGGGCATTTATTGTTTGATGTACTATTCTACAGGTATTGAGGTTTTTAAATTCCTAAAAGGGATTAACAAAGTAAAATACCAAAGATTTTTTAAGATAAGTGGGGTCAGCAGAACAAGAGGCCACAGGTGGAAATTAGTTAAAGGCAAATTCCGCACAGATATTAGGAAGTTTTTCTTTACACAGAGAGTTGTCAATGCCTGGAACAGCTTGCCAGGTCAGGTAGTAGAGGCAGAAACGCTCAGGCTATTCAAGGCCAGGCTAGATGTAGTACTAGATGTTCTTTAGATTAGGACATGATGAGCCAAGATGGGCCGAACGGCCCGTTCTCATCATTATGTATTCTTATGTTCTTATGTACTGACAGATGACTGGGATATGGCGAGGTCGTCTGCGCTGCATAGCTGAATTTTCCCTGTGGCCAAGTAGCGTAGAGTTGTCAACACCTTGATCTCTGCTGTTATCAGGTTGTTTCTGTTTGTTGGTGACGTGATTGCACCTCTGACTAGCTCTACTACTATCATAATACCCTCGCGATTGAGGCGGTACCTTTTTATGAGCTCTGTATCATTCAATATCTCCAAAGTGTTGACGCAATTGCGACAACGATTGGCGGCAGCAGCCATTTTCGGATCGCTGTGAGTAGGTCTTTAGCGACTTAGAAGTCCTCTTGACTGCTTCTAACTTCTCCTGGACTTAGAAGCTGTTTTTAACCCTTTGTGAAATACTCTTATCCCAAAAATTTAGGAGTCCTACATTTATGAGTGACACACCCATTATTTTTCGGAGTTGCTCCTAAATTGCCGAGTTAGGACCAACTTTTACCCTTAAAATGCTTTGTGAATACCAACCCTGGACCCTTCTACTCTTCCAGGAACTGCACTTCTCTCCAGTGCGCTGCTGTTTTCACAGATTGGATGTGGATGGGTACTGTAATAGTACTGTCAGTCTGCCTGCTGTTCTGTGCATTCCTCACCTCCTTAACTCGCTCACTAAGTGTATATTGCACTACTATGCATCTCATTATCTGTCTTTCTCTCCCTCCCTCTGAATCTCTGCCCACCTCTCCTTCACTCCCCCCTTCTCTCTCTGTCTCATCCTTTTCCTGCTTCTCTCTCTCTCTCGCTCTCCATCTGTCTACTGTCATTCTTTGTTAGATTATAATTCTCATTTCCTCAGTTTCCCTCTTTCTTTGTCCCTCCCCTGTCCATTTTCTCATTCCTCCTCTCCTCATCTCCCCGTTAAATCCTTTTCTGTCGAAGCTGGGGGTGCACGGTGCTGGGACCTGACCGGACCTTTTCAGATACACTACAAACAGGTGGAAAATTACCCACTTGTTATTGCTTTCCTCCAGAGCGTTAGACAAAAGGGTGGGGGGAAAGGTGACACTCGAGCTCTGAACCTGGCGTACGAGCGCACAAATTACAGCCAAAAGCATGTTTATGTCTGACTGAAACAAATGAATGGGGATCGCTGTGACTTATATGTGGGGCAAGGCTGTATAGCAGAGGTAGGCTGAGCCCTAACTACGTAACTGGATTAATTATTAGGCTTAATGAACGCAGGTGACCATGTGCTGGAGGTACTCAGTGATTCACCATTCAGACTCAATATCCAGGTTCACACTCTTAATGTTCAATCAAACTGTGTGATCAGGCTCAGGTGGAGTAAAATCATCTCTGGCACTCCAGGACCAGAGTGGCTTACCTCTACTGTGTAGTCTCGGCCACTACGTCCTGTTCAAGTCAACTGCACGTTCGGTATGAAACATAGACTTTCATTGCAGAGCTGGCAGAATGCGGCTTGACTTCAGCTCTACATTACATTACAGGCATTTAGCAGACGCTCTTATCCAGAGTGACAGCTTAAAGCACTGTTTACAGTTCTTTACATACAATCCATTTATACAGCTGGATATTTACTGGAAAAAATACAGGCACAAGTACCTTGCTGAAGGGTACCACGGCAGTGCCCCACCTGGGAAACGAACCTGCAACAAGCCCAGTTCCCCAACCATTATATTACACTACACAGGGTCCATCTGTATCCCTGAGTGGCACGGCGATGCCATGCGCCAGGTGACGGGTTGGCAGAGCATACCCTGTACCCAACAGCACAGTGTATGTGTTAGAGTGTTAGAGTGTTAGATTGCACATCTGATTCACACTGACGCTACGCTGAACAGATGGGATGGCTTGTGTTTCCCTTGTCAAGGGCCGTACACTCAATGCTGAAAACAGATTGCTTGTTAATGCTGTAACGTGCCATCTCTTTTCTTGCAATCTTTTTTATTCCTTTGAGAGAGAGAGAGAGAGAGAGAAAGAGAGAGAGAAAGAGAGAGTGAGAGAGAGAGATAGATAGATAGATAGATAGAGGGGAGAGAACAACTTAAATCAACGCTAACACAAGACTAATCTCTATTCTGGCACATGACAAGTTGGTGTCCTGTTTCTTCCCAGTGTAATCCCTGCCGCCAGTGACAGTGTTTTTACTGTGGTACACTCAAACCCCTTAGACCCACTGTTCATTACCAGCTCTTCACCGGCAGCTTTTCGGTCCAATAATTCATCATTCATAAGGACTGCAGATTGACAGCCCTCGGGCATCTGGAGTGCAGCAGGCCAGGGAAGATTCCAGGGGGAACGGGTGGCACAAAGGTTGTCAGCCGATAGCGTTCATTTAAAACCCGCAAAGACATGTCAGACGGGCACTCGTGCTGTACCATGCACGCTCAGGACGTCTTCTGAATGCTTCCCTTAACGTTTCCAGCACGGAGAGCTTGCCATGGCCACATACGGCGATGTGCGTTTGAGCCCTTCTCATCTAAATGGTTTTTAGTTGTGTGGACACCTGGGTGGCCACCTAAAAGTGACAGCAGCCATGTGCGTCAGTGTGTGGGTGCGGCGGGCGTCATGGCGGCGTAGACAAGCGTAATTCAATCTGTTATTTAACGCCGACGCAGAGCAGGTCTGACTCTCCAGGGATCGCAGATTCCTCATAAGGAATTCAGCAAGTCACTTAGCTGTGAAGAGGCGCTTCCTCACATTAACACCTGCTCCGTACAGCTTTGTGTGTCCGCAGGGGTTAACGAGAGACCCCATAATCTCCTTCCTCTATGATTCAGTCCCCTCCCAGAGGGAGAGGGTGTGTAATGTTTTTGAGTGGAGCCCCTTGTGGTGGGTGAGTGTAATAACACAGACTTTCTGATAACCAGATAACCAGTTCACAAAACAACCATATCCATCAAACTAAGTGAAAAACCCTTTTAAGAAAATTAATTGTTTTTTAAAAACAATTTTCATGTAGTTACTAACTCTATAGTTGAAATATTGCAGTATATTCAGAACCAATACAGGTGTTCCATTTCAGTAGTTTTGCACTCTAGTTAGAGCCTAGAGTGTAATAACACAGACATTCTGAACTAAAATTGTTCCAAATGGTAACAGGATGGATGCTTTCAGCTGTTCCCTCACCCTCGTTCCACACCTTTACCTGTCCTTTCCTCCCTGCAGTTGTGGAGCATTTGTTGTGCATGTGTTGAGGAGCTATGTTATGTAACTGTCTATGTAGCCTCCTTTTCAAAATTATTTTTTACACCACAAACATGTTTATTTCTGAAGATGAAATAAAGAAAAAAAAGAAGTACAGTTTTTTTTCACGTTGTTACAAAAATAGCGTTGTTGGGAGCTGGGGCGCTCTTGTCTCCATGGCGACAGCAGCATGGTCCTCTAAGCCCCTGGTGTTGGTTGGTGTCGGTGTGGTGGTGGGAGAGGGCCTACTCAAGCTCAACTACACCAGCACATACACATACACACTCACAAACATGCTTACACACACAGAAGAAAAACAACAAATAGAATCTTTACAGTGGAGTTTCTGGAGCGGCGCCTGAGACAGCCTTTTCCACCACCATCAACAAAACTGCTAATGATGGAATGTTTCGTTGAAGACTGGTGTTGCATCCCTCCAGTATTTCCAGAAAAGTTATTCTGGCAGATTGTGGTGGCCCAACTTTTTGGCAGTTACCTGTAGGACACAGTAGCAGTGATCTCCCAGTCCACTGCTCCAGGGTCCTCCTCTCTTGGAAGTGGGGGGGCACATTAAGCCTTTGTGATAAATGTCAGTAGGGTCCGCTCGATTGGGCCATGTCCGCCTCGGATGCAGTCATCCTCATGGAGGGCCTCAGGTTCATTTCATCTGCAGCCACAGAGCTGCTGATTTTAGACATAATTGTGCGTTAATGTATTGCCTAATCGTTGTTTTGTACCTTTACAAACCCTCCCCCCGAGCTCTAACATTGCGCTGCATTTATGACTCGTTAAGTGTCTATTAGACAGACGTCCGTTGCCCATCTTGCAATGGCAATTGCAATTAACTTTTGGAAGAGCGGGGCGTTCAGGGTTCGAGTATGCCTCTGAAATAATGAGCCATTCCCAGTCACAAGGTATAAGAGTCGGCCTTTTTAAAGAGTGCTCTGGTCATCAACACGGGCGATGCCTTCAGACTCGCTAATGGGACTCCTTTCTAAGGAGGCGAAGTCACATACGGTATAGTAAACCTAAATTGAATGTGACAGTGTAATAGGACCGGCTGTGGAGTTCTGTCTGTTCTGTGGATGTCTTCTTTTCATTTTCTTCCCTTTCTGAATGCTGTGCAATGAATATTACATTTGAAAATAGCCAATGCCCCGTAAACTAGAAAAGCAGCTACAATCTGAATATACAGAACCAGATTTTCACCTGGATGTGGGAATTATAAAAAAATCTATAATTGTGTAAGAACGTGACTTCAGTAAATGAGTTTCAATTACTTGTTTTTCCAATAGTGTTAATATTGTTTGTGTTAATATTTTGTTCTTTCCATGAGAAAGAAAGGCAACACCAGACACCAGTTTATTTGTTCTTTTTGTGAGGAAAACAGGCAAACCCAGATGTTTTTGTGTCTGAGTTGCATCTGTTCTGTGGTGTGGTCTGTATGTGGAATGCTGGAACAGAATTAGCAATACTCCAGCCATCTGATAATGGGCCTATTCGAGTGGCAGCTGCACCATACTGTACTCTGAATCAAACCCGGGCCCTCTCTTAGGTGCTCTGTGAGCTGCAGGTAATTGCGTTCTCCCTTTGAGGCCCCTGGTGGCTGGAAATCCTTTTGAAATGAGGTTTACATTACATTTAAAGTGTGTCTGTGTGTGTGTGTGTATGTGTGTGCGTATGTGCGTGCGTGCGTGCAGATAGTTGGCGGACAGTTATTACTTTTGAATGTCTCTCCACACATATAATCAGTGACTGAATACAAGTAAGAGAGCTTGTGGGTGGAGGGGAAGAGAGGAGAGGAGAGATGAGGGGGAGAAAGGATATGAAATGGTGATGTCACAAGCCTGTTGCCTGCCACATAGCATATCCCCCCACACTTCCCAGAGCTTTTTAAATTTTTAATTTTATTTCGTTGTACAGAAATAAACCTGTACAAAAATTCACCATGCCTGATTTAGCTACACAGTCACTCGGTTTTAAAAGTATTAACCCTCAAACTGAATTAATGAAGTTCATTAATTAAATATTGGTTTTGTCCCAAATAATTGTTTTCTAGAAACAAAATTGTATATAGTTTACTCCGTTTTTATTCATACCCTTGATAAAGATGAACAAAAGAGATCGTATAAAATAAACTATATATCGTCACCTTCTTAAAATAATGGCCTAAGTCATATTTTCAAGTTTTTCAAAAAACAGAATAAACTGAACCATATATAGAATATATATTTATGAATCATTTCACACAAAAAGGTATGACAATATAAATATTTTTCCTCAAAAAATGACTTAGGCCATTATTTTAAGAAGGTGACGATATGTAATGAGCTTTATTTTATGCTCACAAAATTCAGAAAATTATATTCTTTAATAATAATGCATTGACACGAACCACAATCGAACAGTTCACAAATTATGATTTTTTTCCCCAGAAAAATCAAGAATCACAAATATTCACACCCCTGTTATCAGTACTTTGTGGTTCCTTCCTTGGCCATTATAACAGCAAGCAGTCACCTTCTGTAGTGTCATATGAGGTTATGGAACTTCTTGGGTGGGATCCTCAACCATTCCTCCATGCAGAATTGTTGTAGTTCCTTCAGATTCTTGGTTGACATTCGTGGACTGCTTTTTTGAGTTCAAACCACAAATGTTCAATTGGATTCAGGTCTGGAGACTGAGATGGCCACGTCAGGACATTGATCTTGTGCTCTGTTAACTATTTCTTAGTTGCTTTGGATGTATGTTTGGGATCATTGTCTTGTTGGAAGGTCCACCTGTGGCCAAGGTGTAGCTTCCTGGCAGAGGGAACAAGGTTTTTGGACAAAATGTCTTGGTACATGCTGAAGTTCATGGTTCCATCTATTTTAATAAGAACCCCAGGACCTGTGGATGCAAAACAACCCCAAAGCATTAAAGATCCACCACCATGTTTCAGGTGGTTTTCAACATTACTTGCATTCTTTGGACGCCAAACATAACGCTGATGTGCATGTCCAAAAAGCTCGATTTTTGTTTCATCTGACCACAAGACATGGTTCCAATTGTAGTTCAGATGCCTTTTTCGGTGAATTGTCTTCAAAACAGGCTTCCTTCTTGCAACTCTGCCATAAAGGCCATTGCATGTAGGTGTCGTTGAATGGCAGCTTTAGGCACCTTGTAACCCCAAGGTGCCAGGTTGTTTTGGAGATCTTGAACTGTGCCCCTTGGACTTATTTTTCTCGAATCATCCGTCTCCCACGTGGGGGTAAGATAAACTTCCGTCCTCTACCCGGCAGGTTAGCCACTGTTCCAGTGGCCTTAAACTTCCTAATAATTGGCACAACAGTGGAAAGCGATATCTTTAACTTTTTAGTGATTTTTTGTGGCCATCTCCTGATATGTAGAGGTCAATAACCTTTTCTCTGATGCTTTCAGGGAGTTCTTTGCATTTCACAATGATGATGGCTGACCACAGTATTTCAAATGTGTGTTCCCTCCTTTTTATACCCTAGGAAAACAGGAAACCATTGTAGGCCACTGTATAGTTCCATAACCTTCCAAGGAACTTCAAATAAGTTGTATATTTATGAAGATTTGTTTTTGTTGGATTAAATTTAAAAGAATAGTTAGGGGTGTGAATAATTATGATCCAGATGTTTTCTGGAAACTAAATGTTATTAATATAACAACATTTTCTGAACAACTGTATTAATATTTTGGAAGTAGGTTTGGAATTTTCTAGATTTTCTTTGCATAAAATATACCTCATTACTTATATAGTTTATTTTATATGATCTATTTTGTTCATCTTTATCAAGGGTATGAATAAAAACGGAGTCTACTGTATGTTTTTAATATTCTATTTGTAAAAAAATTGTGTTGTTGTGTGTACAAATCTGTCCCATTGACAAGTGCTGTAAACAGAAATGGTGGATGGCACTGTTTGACAGGCAGTAGTGGCGGAAAATAAACATTCAAATACTAGAAATTTAACTAGCGTGCCTATGGAGAGTAGACGGTAGTCACTGTAAATCCCACCTCATGGCAAAAAGACCCAAGTGATTGGTTTAAAATATGTTTGTTTTTGTCATATTGACAGGTTTCTCTGGCCACCTAATATATACATCGGGTGATGCTGATTATTTTAGGCCTTGAAATCCAGCCCCAAAGATCCACCAGCTTCATTTCACTTGACACTTCACACATCTCGAAGTTACAAAAAAAACATTAATTCAAACTGTAAAACTGAAAAGCCACCAAGGCAAATTAACTTAAAAATACGTATCTAGGTAACTGTGTTTTTTGATGTTGTGGCGGGTGAATGGAATTATATGAGAGCTCAGACTCATTCAGTCCTGCCTGTTAAAGTACACTGGCTTGTTAAAGTACACTGCCTGTTAAAGTACACTGCCTGTTAAAGTACACTGGCTTGTTAAAGTACACTGCCTGTTAAAGTACACTGGCTGGTAAAGTACACTGGCTTGTTAAAGTACACTGCCTGTTAAAGTACACTGCCTGTTAAAGTACACTGGCTGGTAATGTGGTTGCACAAGGATGATTATGGGCTTTACAATGTTTCCCTGTGATGCAGTGACTGGCCCCTCCCCTTTGAAGGTGTTGCCCTGTGATGCAGTAACTGACCCATCCTCTTTGAAGGTTTGCCCTGTGATGTAGTTACTGACCCCTCCTCTTTGCAGGGTTGCCCTGTAATGCAATGACTGACCCCTCCTCTTTATAGGGTTTCCCTGTGATGCAATGACTGACCCCTCCTCTCTCTCTGCAGCTATATTCAACCTCATTCCTGTGGGGCTCCGGGTGGTGGCCATCCAGGGCGTGCAGACCAAACTCTACCTGGCCATGAACAGTGAGGGCTACCTGTACACCTCGGTAAGTCCCCCTGTCCCCAGGTGGGATGCATGCAGTCATGTGATGGGATGGGTGAGACACCTCACTCTCACCTTCTGAGCGTAGAGGTTTGGGGGATGGAAAAGCAGGAAACAAACCTCGATCAGATCCTGCCTTCACTGTTGTGATAGTTTTCAGTGTCTTTTCAGCATACTGATCTGTGTTTTTAGTGTACTGAATTGGTGTTTGCAGGTGAGATGCTGTTCTGGGGCATGTTTCTGTGCCCTCCTCCCTCCCCTATGCTCTGTCTGAACTCTGCAGCCATAAGCCTGATTTACTCGAACGTCTGCCAGTGGAGAGAATTCACACTGGAACCCAACTTATTTGTCGCCCGTATCACATAATCAGTCATTTAGCCTAATAATAAAGTGTGTCTGGTGGGCGCGTGGAATGGGCTGCTGGGGTGTACCACCGGATACGCGTGTGGTCAGTGGCTAAGCGGCTGCCTCTCACCTTACCTGTCCCTCCTCTCTCCTCTCTGTCTCTCATTACATGACATTTTTACATTTTAGCCATTTATCAGACGCTCTTATCCAGACCAATTTACAATATGTGCATTAATACATGGTAAGATTAATCATAGTCCGCGCTGGAGATCAGTGTTGCGATACAGTAATAGACATCATCGTTGGCAGCTGCAAACCGTACCTGTAACACAAGGAGGGAAAAGTTAGTTGTTGGGGTTTTTTTTTGGGGGGCAGTCATCAATATAGATACATATTGCAAAATGCAGTATTGAACATGAAAGCAGTGGTGATGACAATGAGTGGTAATGGAGTCTGAAGAGGTGGGTTTTGAGTCTCTTGCGGAAGATGGCCAGTGATTCCACGGTCCTGACCGAGTGTGGAAGACCACGGTTCCACCGCTGGGGGTTCTCCCATCAGGACAGAGAAGAGGCGAGAAGACTCTCTTTCTCTCTATCTCCCTCTCTGTCTGTGGCTGACCTTTTGGGCCTGAGACTATATGAGACGGAATGTTTGTGTTTTGGCAGGAGTCAGGCATTACCATGGTGACGCGCGGCCATGAAAGAGCGAGTGTGTGGGTGGAGTCGACTATCCCCACGCCTCCCATTGCTTTGGGAATGAGCGGATAGAAAACAAATAAATGTTGGGACCCTTTAATGTCAATATGGTTTGGTTTCACCACTGTGCAGTTTTGACAGCCAGCTGAAAGCCAATCTAGTTCCTGTTGTTGTATTTCCTACCCACCCTTCTAATGTGAAATGCGCCTGTTTACCAATTAAGTTCCCCGACTCTACCATGGGAGGATATTGACCTCTGTGTCAACATCCATTCTGCACAACAAGCCTGTGCACTTCTGGTATAATTCAGCATTATTCTTTAAAAAAAGGATTTATAAGCGTAATCCTGTAGACAGTTCTGGCAGTTTGCTTCTGTATTCCGATTAAATGTGAGAATAAATAATTCAGGCTGGTGCCAATAAATGTTCCTGTTCTAGATGTCAGAATGTCACAATACTGTGAGCTCTGTAAACAGCCTGCAGGTCCCTGGATGTGTGCCACACACGTCCGCAGCTCATCCATAAACAATGCCTTGACCAGTGAAAAGAGCCTCACGCAAGGTAATTGGGGAATCGCCAAATGGACCTGGCAACCCCTTATGATCCGCTTGCAGGTAGTTGAGGATCGTGGCTAAACAGACCTGGCAATCCTGTATGACAATCTTGCAGGTAATTGAGAATCTTCCTAAATAGACCTGGCAACCCTGTATTACCCTCTTGCAGGTAATTAGGAATCTGCAAAAAAATATACACCTGACAACCCTTATGATTCTCCCGCAGGTAATTCGTGAATTGTGAAAAATGTACCTGGCAACCCTCCGATTTCCTGCAACGGGAAGAGCAATTTCTCGTCTTCCATTGTCGTCGGTGACAGACAGCGTTTCAGTTTTTTGCTGTCGGAGCCGTATTTAACTGTGTTCAGATACTGCAGACAGCTAATCCCAACGTGCTCTGAACAGAGCCCAACACGACGGCCGACGAGCCTGAATAGAGAGCGGCGGGACCTTTGAGGAATGCGTGTAATTAGATTATAATGAACGCGATCACCGAGCGGAGCTGTCTGCAGGGGCAGACGCCAGGGTAAAAAAAAAAAAAAAAAATAAGTATAAAAATAAAAACTGTGCAAATTAACAGCGTTCTCCGTGGAAATTTCGCTTTTAACGATGCAAAGAGCAATGTTTGTAATTAAAACGTCTGAGCTGAGACTCGTTTAATAACGCCGATCCCTACTAGACTTTCCGGGCTCCTCGTAGACGCGTTATTTACTTCCCGGCTCCACTGCAGGCTCTTAAACTGGTGTTTGTATTTCCCCGTGTGGTGCTTTAAGCAGCGAACTCTATTCTGCAAGGTCTGCCGTATTAACGGCGTGATATTACGGGTTGTGCTGAATTGCAGAGGACATCAAAGCACTCCCAAAGGCCTTGTGTTTCATTGACTGGCAGTGATGTTCCCTCGCAAACAATTACGTTCCCATCTCGAACATTTTACAACCCGACCATTACGGATGAATAGATACGCCATTCTAACCCTGTAATAGTTGTTTGTGGGCATTAAAGGGTTTAGCTGCAAATTCCCTTTAGATTCTCCCCGCTGCTCTCTCTGTTCCTCATTACCCCATGAATGGATTTTAAAAATCACATGTAAAAATAGAAAGATAAAAGAAAATAACCTGTTTTACTGTACCCACAAACACAGTAGCTACCTTACATATATAATTATGACTTTACATTTTTCTCTGCGCAATTATATTAGTATAAGGGGGTGGACAAAATCATGGAAACACCAAATGAAAAAGGACTAAATCACAATTAAAAAGTTTACACGTGTTTTATATCCATTTCAGTACTAATTACCAATGTTTCTGCTATAAAATACATTTTAAAACCAACACTTTAATATGCAAGTTTGTAAAGCAACATGAGAAATCAAACTCAATTTTGAAAGAGGTCAAATGGCTGGTGCCCGAATTGCAGGTGCGTCAGTCACAGAAATGGTAAAATTGTTTAGCGTGTCAAGGGGAACTGTGTCGAATAAGATTACGGCATATGCCAAACAAAGAAAAACTGCATCAGGAGAGAGGAACGGTGATCGCAAGTTGAAGCTCATGATAGGGTTAGACAGACACTTAACAGGATAGTTGCTCAAAACCAATGGGCCCAGAAATTCACCTCTGTGACCCAGTCTCAACAATGTATGATGTGAACTTCACAAAGCTAATATTTATGGTAGGGCTGCCTTTCTGCAGAAACTGCTTGTAAGCAAGACCAATGCACAACAATGCATTACCTGGTTTAATGAGCACAAAACCTAGACTTCTGAGTAATGGAAGGAAGTAATATGGTTTTATGAGTCATCTTTGACTTTTTCCTACATCTGGACGGGTTTATGTGTTTAGAAAGCCAAAGGAAGCCTTCAACCCACATTGCCTGTTAAACAGTGGTGGATCTGTTATGTTATGAGCAGCCATCTCATGGGAGTCACTAGGTCTGATTATTACTCTGCATGTTAGAATTACGGCCAGGGAATGCAAAGCCATTTTAGAGGACCATAGGGTTATGGTGCAACATACCAATATCCAGAAACATTTGTATGACAGCATTCTAATGAGGATTGAAGCTGTTCTGAAGGAAAAGGGTGGCCCAACTCTTTATTCGTTAATAAATATTCATGTAATGTTTGTTTCCATTATTTTGTCTACCCTTTGTGTGTGTGTGTGTGTGTGTGTGTGTGTGTGTGTGTGTGTGTATGTATTTATGTATATATATGTGTGTGTGTGTGTCCATGTTTGTTAACCTTAGATTTACAGAGCTTTAGAGACATTACATCTATAAATGCCTGCCATAATTATACAAGCTCTTTGGCTGAAAAAACAGAGGCAGGTGTTTATGTAGTGTAAATGTTTTATGGTGACATCACTGCGTTACCCTGTGGTCAGTTATAGTAAGTGATGCACTCCTTTTGAGTTGAGCGCAGCGTTTGGCCTTTTTAACCGCATCATCAGCCATTTTTAGAACAGTGATCCACTGCTTGCATGAAGCTCCTCTATAGCAACTTTATACTCTAGCATCTTTCCCACTCAGTGTGGCTGCTGTGGGGAGCAGGAGTCTCATAGAGCCAGCTGCTCCATCCAATAGCAGGTCGGCAGTGACAGGAAATCCACCAATCAGAGGTGGAAAACAAGCCCTATGACGTGCTGTAGACAGGGAGGCTTGCAGCTGACACTTAAAGATCTCTCTTTCTCACTCTATTCTCCTCCCTCTCCTCTCCATCTCTCCCACTTCCCCTCTCTCTTCTTCTGCAGTTCCCTCTCTCTCTCTCCCTCATCCTCACCGATACCTCCTCTCCACCTCTCTCTCTCTCTCAGGCGTGTTTGTGCATCTATACATTAACAATGGCAGGCCGAGTAACAGATCGTTCAGCCAATGCGAATGTCTTAAATGAATCTTCACAACTAGACTGTGTTAGTCTGGTTTGCTGAACTGCTCTCCCCTTTCATTTCAGCTTATTTATTCTCATCCTCCAAATATGCAAATGAGTGGCCTTGAGAATACCACTTCTGGGACTGCCATGCTAGTAAGACCAGTTGGATTCTGAGTGTGAGTGTATGCCTGTGTGTATGGAGAGAGAGAGAGAGCAAAGGAGAGAGGGAGGGAGGGGGAGAGAGAGAAAGGAAAAAAAGAGGGAGGGAGGGAGGGAGAGAGAAAAGAAATATGGAACATGTGTGGGTGAGCAAAATGCAGCGGTGAAAATGTATTCACCCATCAGTGGCACAACGTGTGGGAGAATTAGAATCTGATTTATTAAAAATTAAAAATGTTTCTTTCTTCCACCATCTCCATACAGCACCTTGATGTTCCTAAATGTTTAACCCTTTACCTTTTAAAACAAAACGCATTACCCATGTCTGCTATCAGTCTACTTCAAGAAAAGCCTCTCCAATGTCTTGTAAAATAGGGTGGCATGTTACCCGTTATGCAATTTCTCATCCTTTTTGAAAAATGTGACTGATCTCTGATCAGACACTTTCCAGCAGATGTTCAGTAAAACTATGTTAAATATTTATAAGTATGGTGCGGTCTCGTGTGGAATACTTTCAAACATGCCAATATCAAGAAAGTTTAGCTCAAAAATAATATTATACCCAATTCCCCATCTTTGGAATCACTTTTTTATTATTTTTTATACATTTATTTTAAATAAATAAATAAATAAATGTATTTCCGATTTTGCCCAATTTGGTAGCCAATTACTCTCGCTGTGCTTAGTTCAATCCCCTCCCACGTATTTCGCTGCCGTAGCCCTGTGACCACCAGTGACAATGGCGAAGCGCTGCCTCCTCCGAGACAGCACTCGTCGTGCTGTCGACTGTAATTACAGCACCCCAGAACCACTTCTGTGCGCAGCGAACTGTGTCGGTTTCCCTCCCCCCCTCCCTGGGGCGGACAGCCAATTGCCTCCCTGGTGGCGCCTCCCTGGTGGCACCTCCCGGCCAGAGCTGACTCGTCGGCGTGATGGGGAATCAAACCCTGGTCGCCGTGGCCAGCGTCGGACATTGAAACCACTAGACCACGCGGGAGGCCGCTCATTTTTGGAATCACTTTGTAATTTTTACAGTTTCATCCTAAATATGAAACATTGAATTTGTATTATTTACATGCATTTCATACACTGTCCACAGAATTAAATTATGGACAGCACATTTAGTGTATCCACTGCAAATGGCCTATGGACATGTGCAAAATAGACACTCACTTATAATCAAAAAAATTAAAAACTTTTTTCCCTGTGTTATAGGTACGGTGTGCAGCTATCCACAGTGACATCTGTTGTATTGTTACTTTACTGAGGTCTTGCGCCTAGCTGTGATTGTTCTTACCATGTTTAAATGCATTTAAATGTAAATGTAAAATGTAAGCAGATGTAAAAAAGAAAAAAAGGGCAATTTCTTCAGAGGTTTGAAGTTGAGTAATTAATTTTCCAACCGGTCTTTGGGATTAGGGAAAGACGGCGAGTGACACCCAGTTCAGACTGACGTCAGGTCCTTCCGTTACGCTAATGTGCATGACGAGATGCTTAATTACTGAGCAAACACAGGTGACCACGCCGGGGCGCTCATATGGGCACCTGTGCTGCAGGTGTACTGTCGTCCGTGTAAACGGTGAAATATGAAGCAGGGTCTGCTCAGGTGAAGAGATGCTGCAGGGCCGTTGTAAGCACTGGAAACACTAGAGTGTCGGCCTGGTTCACCTGCACCACTGCGAAAGGGTGTGATATATGGAGTGATATTTTGTGTGATGATATATTCATGGGTGAGAGAGAGATATCCTATGTATGGCCCAAATGATTTCCTGGCCGTGTGTGTGTGTGTGTGTGTGTGTGTGTGTGTGTGTGTGTGTGTGTGTGTGTGTGTGTGTGTGTGTGTGTGTGTGTGTGTGTGTGTGTGTGTGTGTGTGTGTGTGTGTGTGTGTGTGTGTGTGTGTGTGTGTGTGTGTGTGTGTGTGTGTGTGTGTGTGTGTGTGTGTGTGTGTGTGTGTGTGTGTGTGTGTGTGTGTGTGTGTGTGTGTGTGTGTGTGTGTGTGTGTGTGTGACTGAATGCATGTGTATGTGCAAGCTAAACTATATTTTGCTATAATATATGTGTGTAAGAGAGACAAAGAGATGGAGAGAAAGAGACAGAGAAAGAGACCGTGAAGCGTCTGTGTGTTTGCTCATGTGCGTGTGTGAATGCATGCAGCCAGCCCATGTAACCGTGGTAGCAGTGGTGGTGATGTGCTGTACTCCCACACGCGCTCCCCCTCCCATCCAACCCACAAATCAAAGACCCTGCAAGCCTTCCCTGCAACAGGGCTCCCATGAGAAACCCTCTGTCACTCCCCATAACCAATCAGCACATGCAACTACAGGGAGCAGCCTGCCCACAACCAATCAGCATACACAACCACAGGGAGCGGCCTACCCACAACCAATCAGCGCACACAAACAAAGGGCATGCCCTACCCACAACCAATCAGTGCACACAACCACAGGGAGCAGCCTACCAACAATCAATCAGCACACACAAACATAGGGAGCGGCTGCCAAACCACACAAGCACCTGATCGCTGTCAGGATCGCTCCCACTACAGAGCCAGCCTTTGATGCTCAGCTTCCTTCCTTTATTTATTTATTTCCCGCTTCTTTATTGATTCATTGCCCTCCCCCCAGGTGGTGTTTATTATTGGTTACATATTATGTAATATATAGTAAGTCTCCCTCTTGTGTCCACCCCCCATCCCGTACCAAGCCAGTATATATTTGTTTGATATAATATAGAATGAATTATAATAGTGATATAATACATTTATACTGTGACCCCCCACACACACACACAACCGGCACCATATGTTGAACATATACCCAGGTCGATAGACAGACAGAAAGACAGACAGATACAGCTTCCTTTGAAATAGAAATATGTCCTGACATTGATCAGGAAGTGATTTATATGCTCCTGCAGGAGAAAAATCTGAGCCGCAGTTTGTGGAAAATGTCACGCAAGGCGATAGCAACACACTCACCAGCTAGAGGTCTTACTGCAAAGTAAAAAAAGAATCACTGTAAACCACTATTTCCCAATACCCAATCAAGTCATTGTAACCCAGGGCATTCTGTAAAGTTACCCATATAAACAATATCTAATAATATCAAATAATCCTAATTATATAATTTGATTTTCTTCATAAATTAATTCATTCGTGTTGTAACGGTAATAGTCTAGCTCTTCCAGAGCTTCACTGCTGTTATCGTTGTATCTGTGTAAACGGTAGGAATTACATTTCCTTTATGGGGGACTGGATATGTTTGATTTATACTCACTCATGTGGAATTACATGCCTGATACAAATTAATTGGATACTAGGCCATGTTACTGTCAGCAACATGTTTGAGAGAGAGCATCACAGCAAATGCATGGAGACAGACAAATGACTGTTTTAATTACCCTTCAATCTATCTTGTTGGGAAATCAATGCTCATAGTAATAGTTGTATATTGCTAATGTATGGAGCAACTATGGATCAATTCATATTGCACATGTACAGTACTGTTTAAGACTCCATGTAAACAGGATGGGGTGGATGGAAAATATATATGTGTGTGTGTGTTAAGACTGGAAAGAATTAGTGTCGGGCGGCAGTGTAGTATAATGGTTAGGGAACTGGGGCTTGTAACAAAAAGCTTGTGGCCTCGATTCCCAGGTATGGACACTGCCATTGTACCCTTGAGCAAGGTACTTAACCTGAACTGCTTCAGTAAATATCCAGCTGTATAAATGGACTGTATGTAAAGAAATGTAAACTGTCAGTCGTTCTGGATAAGAGCAATTGCTAAATGCTTGTAATATAATGTAGGTCTGCTGAATGCCAATGTTGTCTTACTACCAAAGAGCTCACTCATTCAGCATACATTCAGCATACAGCCAGGGTAACCCTCTGCCTCTCATTGTGAGCCTGGGTCAGGTGCTACCTGTGCCAGATGCTAACTCCGACAGGTGACTGAATGCGACAGATGACTGACTGCGAGGTGCTAACTGACAGGTGACTGTCAGGTGCTCATCGCTGCAGAAAGTAGGTTGTAGACGGTGCTATCAAATCAAGATGAATCTGAGCCACTGGGAAATAAGGACCTGCTCTGCATGGAGCTGAGGATGACGAAACGTGATGAGAAGAAAAAGAGTGGAAAAGGAGGAGGGGCTGAAGAGGCTCCTAGCAGGAGTCACGTTTGCTATTTGTGTTGAGGGACGGTGGGCATTCCTGATTGAAAAATCAGCCTTTTAATGGAAGGAGCGAGCGAGCGAGGGAGAGGAGAGATTAGGGATGGAGGAAGAGAGAGGGAGTAGATGTGAATGAAGACGGAGGTGGGTGATATATAGGGAAAGAGGGAGAGATGGAGGAAGAGATTGAAAAGGGAGGGGGAATGTGGGGGAGAGGGAAGGAGATCAAACAATGGCGATGGAGAGAGAGGGTAGGATGGAGGCTACAAAACCCGGGAGAAGAAACATTATAGAGTACCACAGATCTCATTCAAATACAGCTTACATTGAACATTAAAACCACTTTAAACCCACAGGCACACACGCACATAAAGACACCCAGGGATGCCCTTTGTGTGAGGGGAGCAGAGGACAGGAGAAGAGAGAGAGAGGGGGGGCTGTGGGATTTCCAGTTTTGTAAAAATACATCACAGGCCTCTGATCAACGTGACTGCAGCTCCCAGCCTCCCCCCCACACCCGGCTCTCAGTGTAAACACAGCGTCGGAGAGGAGGAGTGCACAGCAGGGAGGGGTGCTGAGCCATGTCCACACCACAACCTCCTCGCCATCTCTCCCTCTCCATCGAAACTTCCTCTCTCTCCCTCACCGTTGGCCACATCCTCACTGCTACCTCCTCTCTTTCTCTTTTCCCCTCACTCTCTCCATCACCCTCACCATCAGCCATGTCACACCACACCACACCACTATCTCCTCTCTCCCTCCATCTCCTTTTCTTCCTCTCTCCCTGTCCCACTCCCTAACCATCAGCAACGTCACACCACACCACTACCTCCTCTCCCTCTCACACTTTCTCTCCCGCGCCTTAACTCTCAGTGACTACCTCACAGCCTCCATTTTAAAATGAGTGCTCTAAATGCAGCCTGATTCAACGAGTCATTATCCCCCCATCTAAACAATACAGCAATAATAATAATGATGATTATGATATCTATTTTATGATTATAATAATCAAAATGTGTTAAAAAGCTTATTTGCAAAGCAGTGTTAGCTGCTCACTTCGCGCTCAGGCTAATGTAAGTCGCTTTGGATAAAAGCGTCTGCTAAATGGCATATATTATTAGTGGTTCATAATGCGCCAAGACTAATGTCCTTCACCGGATCAGGGCCCCTCTGAGTCACATCATGGGTGACACAGCGTTGGTTCAGATTCTCCTAATTGTTCCTCCTTCAGAGGGAAGAAAAATGATGTTAATGGGATCCTTTAATGTCCATTTCCTTAAACTGCCACCCACCCACTCAGGAAGCTGTGGCGGGCAAGGCCGTGGCAGATCATTTTAGCCCAAATGGGTTTTGCTGAGAAGTTGTAATTTGCATGGATTTTTTTCCACTCCGGCTCCCCCGGGAGACACTATGATAGTGAGAATGTTCATCCTTTTATTGCATGGCCATTTTTTTAAAAATGGGCTGCAGTCGACTCCCCACCGGACCCCAGTGTGAACACCAGGCATTATGGCTCACACTGTTGTGCTGATTTAATTTGATAAGATTTATTTCTGTAGTTTGTTGGGGATAGGTGTTGGAAATTAGCCTTTGGCTATAAACACTTTTTTAAACATTGTAACAATGCTTTTGCTATGTCCCTGACAACTAAATAATAAATAATTAAATAATACTAATAATATTACACTAACAATCATAATGATGTTAATAATGATGATACTACTACTACTACAACCCATACTAATGATAATAAAGAAAATGATCAAAATGATGCTGAGGAGTACACTGCACTGTTTTGGGTTGAGCTATGCTGTTTGAGGCGTGGACAGCAGAGTTAGAACGCGTAGAGAAATGTACGGATGAATATGGCACCTGTAGACAAAGTCAGCTCTCGAGTGTGAGGAGTAATCTTATTTCTCCACCACCCCCTCTTCTTTCATCACCAGAAAACTGAAGGCATTTCCTTGCGCTCTGCTTCCAAACAACATTGTGAAAAAGGAGTAAACCAAGAGATTAAATACAAATAAATCATTATATTATTTTTCTCTTGTGGACGCATCAGCAAAAACATGTCAGCCACATCATCAACTCACACTAGCACTCTCTGGCAAGCTAGCATATACACTCAGTGGCCACATTATTAGGTACACCTGTACACCTGCTCGTTAATGCAATAATCGAATCAACCAATCATTTGGCAGCAATTCAGTGCATAAAAGGTTGCAGACATGGTCAAGAGGTTCAGTTGAAAAATCAGAATGGGGAAGAAATGTGATCTAAGTGACTTTGACCATGGAATGATTGTTGGTGACAGACAGGGTGGTGTGAGTATCTCAGAAACTGCTGATCTCATGGGATTTTCACACACAACAGTCTCTAGAGTTTAAAGAGAATGGTGCGGAAAACAAAAAACATCCAGTGAGCGAAAGTTGAGAATCATTTAAATGCCACAGCCTACCTGAGTCTTGTTGCTGACCATGTGCATCCCTTTATGGCCACAGTCTACCAGTCTTCTAATGGCTACTTCCAGCAGGATAATGCACCATGTCACAAAGCACACGTCATCTCAAGCTGGTTCCACGAACATGACAATGAGTTCTGGTAAGGGTAGAGGTAACTGCCAAAATATAGAAAACCCCAACATAAAGCATCTTAATAGGGCGTTGGACCACCACAAGCTGCCAGAACAGCATCAATGGGCATTGGCATAGATTCGACAAGTGTCTGGAACTCTATTTAAGGGACGCAACACCATTCTTTCAACGAGAAATTCCATTATTTGGTGTGTCCTTGATGGTGATAGAAAACACTGTCTTAGGCACCACTCAAGAATCGACCATAAGTGTTCGATTGGGTTGAGAGCTGATGACTGAGACAGCCATGGCATATGGTTTACATCGTTTTCATGCTCATAACACCATTCAGTGACCACTCATGCCCTGTGGATGGGGGCATTGTCATCCTGGAAGAGTCCACTCCCATCAGGATAGAAATGCTCACCACAGGATAAAGGTGATCACTCAGAATGACTTTGTATTTACTGGCATTTACCTTGCTCTCTAAGGGGTTGAGTGGACCTAAACCATGCCAGGAAAATGCACCCCACACCATAACAGAGCCGCCAGAACCCTTCATTTACTCAAGTGTTTCCATTATTTTGGAAGTTGCCTGTATGTCTTTGACATGGGGAGTGCAGCATGACAGATCCCCTAAGCGTATATTAATGGAGGTGAGATGGGGGTGCTGGCTCAGTGGCATAAGTGCATTATTTTCTTATGGAGCATGTGAGCGCAGCCCTGTGATTAATGTTACCATGACGCCCTACCTGCGTCCCTCGCCACGATGATCGGAGGACGAGGGTCAAAGGGGGGCAATGTAATAGATTGTTCAACTCACTCTCTTTTAACAAAGTGCTCTCATGTGGCGGGCGGACAAATGTGAAGCCTTGATAGTAAGTGGCAGTTTGATATATTGGCATGAAACATGCAAAGTCGTCCAAAGTATAAAAGCGCAAGGCATTAGCAGAAAGGATGCTGTCATTACCACCTCCTTAGCTCCAGGGCATATGTTCTCCCCTAGGCTGTGCAAAGCGCAATACCATTTGATTTTGCTCCAGCAGACTTTTCAGGGCGATCAACGCGCCAAAGCAAAAAGAGCCATTCTCTCTTCCCTCCCCTCTACTCCCTCTTGTTCTCACTGTCATCGTTTATGTTTCTGTTCTGAATGTTGCCATCATAATTATAATTAATTATCTTTTTTACAAGACTGAAGTTTAGAGTTTAATCCAATCCTCTCGGAAAGCAGATTAATATTTGCTTTTGCGGTTCAATTGATTTTAATGAGTCTGACCTTCAGATGTAGAGCTACGGAACAGTTATGCAACCCTCACCGAAATGCTGGATAAGCTTTTTAAACTGTGACCAGATCCCAGCTTTGAGGGGCTGTGCTTTTATTAGCAGGGAAATATTGCCCAGTGCAGCTGGTTGCTTTTCAGCCATGAGAGACTACTGCATTTGTTTGTGAGGAGATTTATAGCTGGCTATGGGCTGATGCTGTATGAAGTGAATCCAAGCTACTGTGCTGGTTTGAAGCAGGTTGCCAAGGATAGAGGGGATTAGGTTTTGATGTGGCTTTACCTGTTACCTGTTGACGAGGTAACACGAGTAAATGAGGGATCCTTTAAATGGGTGCAGTACCGCAAGGGTCCACTGGGGGCTGCCACTGCCAGTACCGGCTGATAGGCCCAGCCCTCCCCTCCCCCGCCCCCCCTCTGCTCGACCGGGTGGGACTCTTCTAGCCTGTCCCGGGGCCGTTTGAGTGTCCCCCCGAGTGACCAAAGTGTTCTCTTTATTTTGGCAGTTGCCTGTATTTGATCATTAAAATTCAACAGAATCACACAAATCCCTGAAGGAATATGATAAAGATTATTGCACTTTATTATCACAATTATCAAGGAGAGCATGATAAAGTTGTAAAACGTAAAGGTTGTTGTTTGGTCATAAAATTGAGTGCCTGGCTGGTATTATTATTATTATTATTATTATTATTATTATGGTGTCATGTTACGACCCAGGTAATTATGGAAAGTGCGTCAATCAATCCCGAAGCATAATGCTAAAGAGCGGTTTAGCGGATAGCGTGTCCCCATGGAGGAGGTGTGATGTCACCAGCTCTCTGGAAGGTTTTTCTCACCTCATCCAGGACCTGTGAGTGAATGAGCGATTGAGCAAGTGTGTCAATAATGCAGGAGAGAGAGGGGGGGGGGGTTGAATACTGAGCCCCCCTCTGGCTCAGAGCCAGTCGACAGGGAGGAGAGTCCCATCAAAGTGGAGAGCAGGCGATCTCAATCGTTCTGCTTTTCAGGAAACACGCCATGGGAGACGGATCCCGCCAAAACCGCCAAGGCTACACGGCTTTGTTTCCCGTGGAATGAATGCATCGATCCAAACGGATGAGTCAGGGAGCAGCTGAGAAGTAATTAGCACTCCCACACAAACGGAGGAGGGAGGGCATCTTGCTGCTACAATGGCTTTACTAAATACCACCCCCCCCACCCATGCAGCATTAGCTTTACTTTAGCCATTATAGCCTTGCTTTAGCAGTTAGTATAGCTTTAGCAATTATAACATTGCTTTATCCATTATAACCTCGTTTTAGCCATTAGCCTTGCTTTAGCCATTAGTTAAGAGTCTAGCTGAACCCCAAAGTAGAGCGTTCTCTAACATAGTTCAGTTGGGTTTAAATGGAGCGCCTGAACAAAGAGGAAAGACCCTCTGCTTGCCATTGTTCTAACAGGTTTGAAAAATGGGTGAGAGGGAGGAAGAGAGAAAGAAGGAGGGAGGAAGAGAGAGAAAGAAGGAGTGGGAAAGAGAGAAGAGGAAGACTTGACTTTATGCATCCTTTATTTAGGCAGTAAAAAAAACAAGGAGCTTAACAGAAACTTCCACTCCATACGTCACCGAACCAAAACTACAAACTAAATCTCAAAAGTATATTAAATTAGCCAAAAGGAACAAAAATGTTTAAAACACATAAAATCAACAAAACAGAAAGCCCAGTGGGAGGAAGAGAGAGAGAGAGAAAGAGAGCAACAGAGAGGGGGATAGGTAGGGAGAGCGAGAGAAACAGGGAGGGGGAGACAGAGGTGGCGAGAGATGAGGAGAGAAAGAGAAAGAGGGGGGAGGGAGAGGGAATGAAAGTGAGAGAGACCGAGAGAGAGGCAGTCAGGCATATCTGTTGAAAGTGTGTCCCCAGTGCTTCTGTGTGTGTGTGTGTGCTCTGGAGCTGTGGCTTCATTAGTTAGAGGAAGTGAAAGGTCCTGTCACATCTGCAAATGAAAGAACAGAGCACTGTGGTGCATGTTGGCCAAGGAGGTGCCCAGCATGATGAACGTAGCTTATGAATTTAATAAACAACTCCACCATGCACTATGCAGGTGGCCTGCAGTATACGACCCCATCCATCACTAAAATCACACTCTCATTCGCAGTAAATTACACGAAACTTATTTCCTTTGAAATGTAACTTTACTCAAGGCACAACTTGCCATCCACGTAAATATTTTAAATTGTCTTAATGGAACAAAGATGCAAACGCAGCATTAAAAAAAACAATATTTTAGATTTATTGGTTGACAGCACAAACTGTAACGGCTCTTTTTTAAAATGTACAATTGCAATCCCAGCATCCTTTTAGCCTTTTTTCCGCCTTTAACCTTAACCCTTTACTATGTGGACAAAAGTGCATAACTTTTTAGGAATGGACAGAAATTTTTCAGGGGGACAATCAAACACTCTCTTAACATTGTGGGGGTCTAGTTTACATTTTACATTTGTGTATCTAAAACAAGATAAGATCACTTAAATGATTGGTCTAGTTAAATAATTAAGAGCAGAAGTTGGTATGAGATACAGAAACTGGTCTCTTACTACATGACCTGGCAAGCTGTCCCACGCACTTACTCTCTGTGTAAATAGTGTGTGCCCCTCCCAGATTGACAGAGGGTGTTGTCATAAGGGGAGGGGCTGAGACTACACCTGTGATTGGGTTCCTTATAGGGGTGAAGAGGCTTCATATCGGAGCTATTCTGAGGCTCTTACTGTAGATGCTGAAGATTAACTTGTTACCCTGCTTCAGGCCCCACTGAGTGAGCCTCGGGCTCACGCTAGTCTCCCTCTTCCCCTCCTCCTCTCTTCCAGGAACACTTCACCCCCGAATGCAAGTTCAAGGAGTCTGTGTTTGAGAACTACTACGTGACATACTCCTCCATGATCTACCGGCAGCAGCAGTCGGGCCGGGGCTGGTACCTCGGCCTGAACAAAGAGGGGGAGATCATGAAGGGGAACCACGTGAAGAAAAACAAGCCAGCTGCCCACTTCCTCCCCAAGCCCCTGAAAGGTGAGTGACCCCACCCCCCTGTCTCTGACCTGTCCTTGAGCCCTCCAATGATCCTATCCCTGACCTCTCCCCCAATCCTGTCCCTGACCTTCTCACCTAACCCCTCCCCTGACCTCTCCCCCAATGCAGTATGTACCAATATGCCATCAGCTATGGGGGGGAACTGGACATTATGAGGATTCTTCCTCACCAGCATGTCCATTGGAATAGATCAGTGTTGTTAGCAGTTGTACTAAGCTAAACTGACTAGGGCCACGCAGTGGGTGGTGCACAAGTTATCTAGCTTGAAGCCTGAAGCCTGTGTGTTGCGACCAGATTTGAGGCAGTGCTAGTAACTAACTTGTAATAACGAAATGCTCTTGCAGAACTTGAGTTATGACGCATTGAATCCTTGAAAACTACTAAAGTCTCTGGTCTGGAGAGTTTGGCTCTTCGTTTAGACTTCCTGTTGCTTACAGTTAGTGTCTGTGTTGTTGCATCAGTGCAGAAATCCCATGCTCAATATGTCAACCAATGAAGTGAAAATGTACATTTCCTCACAGCCAGCCCCCTGCCCCCCTCATCTTAAAGGGCTCAATATATGGGTGGGGCAGTTGCTTCCCTCTGACCTCTGGCACACATTGGGCTGATGCACTAGTTTAAGTGTCTGATCAAAGCCTCGTGGCTTTCAACAATGTTCTCATCATTGAATGCCATTTTATTTATTGAATAAAGAATTTTAGTTTCACAAGTTTCTCCTGCCTTCGGGGTGTGGAAAACCCATTCTGGACCCAGCAATGGAAAAAATCTAAGATGAAGGAAAAACTGAATCTCTTTGTGACTGTGAACCCGGCCATTGTTACTTTACGTTGAGTTTTGTAGGGGAAAATGTGCTGAAGTGGCTCTATCTGAAACCTGAGAAATTACTTAGTCTGCTACAGAGACCACGTACAAAGACAGAGAGCATGGATCTATGGGAATAACAGTACGATGTGTCATCTACAGTGTCTGGAGAATGCAGATAGCCCTAATGAATTAAAGAGAGGGGTCTCTGCACAGAAACATTAAAAACCCACGACTGCCCAGCAAGATTATTATCAAAGCTGCACGGTGCCATCCCACACCCACTGGGGCTAAATACACTGGAGACTGCTGCAGAACCTGTGCCTTTGCGTTTGGAGAGGGAGAGAATGTGCGCTCGCCCCTGAGGCTCATACACATTCAGAGGCGGTGGTGATACAGAGGACCAGTTAGAGAGCTGGCTCTGCATCGGCAATGCAGCCCCAACGCGGCTCTCTGCTCAAAACAGTTACACTCCAGTAACCCCGGCCCACCGTGCTTAATCTGCCTGTCATCACAACGCACACACACACCGCTCACACTACACGCACACGCATGCTCGCACCGCACGCTCACCACACACACACACACACACACACTCACACCGCACACACGCTTACCACACACACACGGTTACACCACACACTGCACACACACGCGCTCACCACACGCGCTCACATTGCACACACACATGCGCAACACACACACACACCACACTCTCCCCTCGGTGGCGGAATGATCTTCCGCACTCGGTCAGGATCTTCCGCAAGAGACTCAAAACCCACCTCTTCAGACTCCACTACCACTGAATTCTAGCCAATTGTCATCACCACTGCCTACGTGTTTATTAATGCCAAGGCTCGTTGAAGCTGTTCTGGCAGCTCGTGGTGACCCAAAGCCTTATCAAGACACTTTATTTTGGGGTTTCCTTTATTTTGGCAGTTACCTGTGTATACAGTGGACAGTGTATACATGGATTTAATTGGGATTTCTTGCCACTGATCAGCACAAAATACAATAATTGATAAGGTGGAGCACTGCCGTTGTACCCTTGAGCAAGGTACTTAACCTGAATTGCTTCAGTAAATATCCAGCTGTATAAATGGATTGTATGTAAAGAAATGTAAAACTATGTAAGTCGCTCTGGATGAGAGCATCTGCTAAATGCCTAAAAATGTAAAATGTAAAAGGTCTGGGCTTTGACTAGGCCACTCCAGGACATAGATTTTGCTTTTGTTTTTAAATCACTCCGATGTGGCTTTTGCTGTATGCTTTGGGTTATTCTCCTGCTGGAATATAAATCTTCTCCAAAGTCCCAGGTCTCATGCAGGCTATAGCAGGTCTTCTTCCAAGATTTGTCTATATTTTGCTCTATTCATTTTGACAAGTTTTCCAGTCCCTGACGCACAGAAGCATCCTCACAGCATTAGGCTCCCACCACCTTGTTTCACGGTAGTGATAGTGTTCTTGGGATGATGCAGCCCCTCTGGCTATACGAGCTGAGACAGGAACAGCACAGAGATGCATCATCACTGGCACATTAATGACTCAAAATCCCTTCCTCAGTGCCTCTCAGTGTAACACAGCAGTGGGCTGGTACTACTAGCCAACTACCATTGGGCATGCACTACTTTAAGTTGTGGTTTTATGGGCCGGATCAACTCCTCGTAGCTTTGAGCAATGCCTTAAGCCAGGGTTACTCAAATCACGGTCCTCGTGGGCCGAGTACTGCTGCTTTTTCACCCTCCCTTTACCAGGAAGCCAGGTGTGAAGACACTCTGGCCAATCAATTGCACTAATTGTTCAATTACCTGCCTGAGAGAAAAGAGAATTAGAACCGAATATAGATTTAGATGGGCAGATTTGAGTGACCCTGCATTAGAATGCCATTTCACCTATTCAGTAAAGAGTTTAATAGTTTTTCCTGACTCGCCTGGCTTTGCAGAGAAGCCTCTGATCCGCTTTAACAGCCAGCCTTTAATGTAGTGTTAAAGAGTGCCCCCTCCAGGCAGGATAGACTGCACCTGTTATCCCACATGGAAAAAAGGGTGGAGACCCTCTGCTCTCAATATGGAAGAGGCCACACTCTTGCAGTAACACAGCAGTGAAGCCTGGCAGTTGAATCCTTGATCTTTGGTCTAGGGCAGTGGTTCTGAATCCTGGTCCTGGAGAGCTGCAGGGTGTGCTGGTTTTTGTTTTCACCTTAAAATCTGCAAAAAATGTAGACACAATAAACCAGGTGAGGCGAATTTAACTGTGTAATAGACACTTTAATTGATCAATTAAGTGCTGAGTAACAATGAAAACCAGCACACCCTGCAGCCCTCCACTCACATAGGCCAAAGATGAAGGGCTCAACTGTCAGGCTGGTGTATGTGTTCAGCATCCATCCAGCGTAACTCCACTAGTAATAAAGGTTGATTTTTGTTTTATGCTTTTACACATTTTTCTCCCACTTTGGAATGCCCGATCGTATTCTAAATTGTGCTTGCTGCAACCTCCGCTGTAATTTCGGGAGAGCGTAGACAAGCCGCTTTTTTAAATTTTTTTAAATACATTTATTTCTGATTTTTTCCCCGTTTTTCTCCCAATTTGGTTGCCAATTAAACCCTCTATTTACTTCAATTCCCCACCCTCACGAGTTCGTCGCCCGTCCTCCGGGATCGAGACACACATTCCTGGTTGAGTGTTCCCGCCTCTTTCGAGACGGGAAATCTTCCACGGACTCCTTAACCTTCTCCTCGACGAACTCGTGCCGGCTCTCCCTCCCCCCTCTCCCGGAGGCGGACAGCCAAATGCCGCCTCCGATCGGGCTGACGACCAGGGCCGGTCTGGTAGAGACGCGGGTGACAAGCCGCTTTTTTCACATTGCGATCTAAGTTAATCTTGCACAGACATGAGTCGGAGGAAGACTCTGTGTGCAGCTTTATACATGCGACGAGACACATAAATCATAAATATACGGATGTCGCGCTCAAAGCCAACTCAGCCAAACATGCTCATCTCAGTATCACACTATCAGTGTGTGAAATAAAGAATTGTATAGGCTAATATTGGAACATTTGTGTTTTTCCATACAGTACAGTCCTGGCCAAAAGTTTTGTCGCATGAGTGGACAAAGGTGACAATTGCTAATTACCCAACTCTTAATTAGTTAATAAAGTTAGGAAACAACACAAATGAATCATAAGTGTCTAAAGTTTATTTAGATACCATCAAAACAAAAATGTCATAGATGCTTGTAAGGTTTATTGCTTGATAATGATGAACAAGCCAGTTTCTACCTGGACAAAAGTCTTGTCGCAAATCAAATTTTAATCAAGAAATTGTATCTTTCTCAAAAAGTAAATAAAATAACAAATGAAAAATCAGTCTAGTATTTCATCATGGACTATAAGTTAAGAAATTAATATCTTGTATGGGTTCCTTTGGCCTGCAGAACAGTTGCCATCCGGTTTGGCAGAGAGTCGTAGAGCTTGTTGATGAAGTCATCGGGGATGGCATGGAAGACCACCTTGCAGGCATCCCAAAGCTCCTCCAAGTTCTTCGGCTTGGTCCTCCAAGCTTCCTCCTTCATTCTTCCCCAGATATGCTCAATAATATTCATATCTGATGACAGCTTGCTTGTCCGACTGTCAAAAGCCAGCCCATGTCAACCGCCTCACAGCTCCAGGAGGAGTGGACGCCAGCAATGCCTGTTTCGTCAAGAACTGTACGTCGGTTTCTTGCTCGCAATGGTCTCCACGGTCGTATTGCTGCCCAGAAACCAGCACTAAACAAGAGACAGCTAAGAAATCGTGTTGCGCACGCCAAGGCCCATAGCCTGACGGAAGGGTGGGCAGCAGAAAAGTGGCGAAAAATAGATTTTTCAGATGAATCGTCAGTTGAGCATGGAGCCCAAGCACCGCCAATATTGTCGACGACCCTCTGGGGCCCGTCTGGACCCACGGTTCACCCAGAAGACAGTCAAATTTGGAGGTGGAAAGATTATGGTTTGGGGTTACATCCAATACGGAGGTGCCAGGGAGATCTGAAGGTGGATGGTAACATTGACAGTGCCAAATATCAACAGATTCTTGCCTCCCAGTACATTCCCAACTACAAAAGGGGTCAGATTTTTCAACAGGATGGAGCTCCTTGCCATACCTCAGGTTCCACTATGAAGTTTCTCAGGGGAAGAAGATCAATGTCCTTCAGGGATGGCCAGCACAGTCTCCAGATATGAATATTATTGAGCATATCTGTCGAAGAATGAAGGAGGAAGCTTGGAGGATCAAGCCGAAGAACATGGAGGAGCTTTGGGATGGCCTTCCATGCCATCCCCGACGACTTCATCAACAAGCTCTACGACTCTCTGCCAAACCGGATGGCAACTGTTCTGCAGGCCAAAGGAACCCATACAAGATATTAATTTCTTAACTTATAGTCCATGATGAAATACTAGACTGATTTTTCATTTGTTATTTTATTTACTTTTTGAGAAAGATACAATTTCTTGATTATAATTTGATTTGCGACAAGACTTTTGTCCAGGTAGAAACTGGCTTGTTCATCATTATCAAGCAATAAACCTTATAAGCATCTATGAAATTTTTGTTTTGATGGTATCTAAATAAACTTTAGACACTTATGATTAATTTGTGTTGTTTCCTAACTTTATTAGCTAATTAAGAGTTGGGTAATTAGCAATTGTCACTTTTGTCCACTCATGCGACAAAACTTTTGGCCGGGACTGTACCAGTATGGGTGTCCATACAGTACCAGTCAAAAGTTTGAGTACACCTGCTGGAAACTAGGTTTATCTCATAATTGACAATGTTTTACACCATATAAGTTTCTTTAAATACTTGAAAATGACAAAAAACACATGTAACGATAAACAAAAGGAACATCAAAGTAATGTTCAATCAAATTTAATTGAAAATTGAATCTTGGATTCCTCAAAATAGCCACCCTTTGCTGTGATAACAGCCTCACAAACACGGGCCATTCGGTTAATACGTTTCAGCAGGAAATCACCCGATATGTCTTCCCAGCTCTCCTGCAGCAATTCCCAGAGGCACTTGTGGGTTGCTTTGCTTTGACTGTTCTGTCCAGTTCATTCCATACAAGTTCTATGGGATTGAAGTCTGGACACTGGGCAGGCCAGGTCCTTAGTTTGAGTTGTCCTTCACGTTCCCCCTTCACCAGATAGTTCTTGCACAACTTCAAGGTGTGTTTCGGGTCGTTATCTTGCTCAAGAATGAAGGAGTGCCCGCTTAGCCGTAGTCCAGATGGAAGGTGTACTCAAACTTTTGACTGGTACTGTATAGTTATGATTATGAACTTGTGAATATTAAGATGACCCATGCACAATCTGTATCTGAATCTGGTGCCAGAGGGTAAAATATGTTCCTACCAGAGATCTGGAATATCCACTGGAATCTATAACCTTTGTTTCACCAGGTCTGAGGTCTCCCTGAGCCGGGGTTTGGGGGAGATTTAAGAACTTTAAGAGAAATAAGCCATACCGGTTTCTTGGACATTTGAGCACAAAGGGTTTTTGGTGAATGAGAAAGGTTTTTTGTGGAGAAAGGCCACTTTGTGAATGACCTGTATTGGGGATGTGTCTGGTTTATGACCTCTCTGTCTGTCTGCTTTGTCTGTCTGTCCCACAGTGGCCATGTACAGGGAGCCCTCGCTCCACGACCTGACGGAGTTCTCCCGCTCCGGCAGCGGCACGCCCACCAAGAGCCGGAGTGCATCAGCCGTGCTGAACGGCGGCAAGGCCGTGAGCCAGAACGAGTCGACGTAGCCCAGAAACCGGGGAATCCCACCCCAGGGGCGGACTCCCACACTTACCTCCGGACGCTCGCCACACCAAGCAGGCTCCTCATTAGTTCAGGACAACAATAAAAAACACCAACAAACAAAATGGCAGCACCACCACCACACACAGAATTAGGCTCACACTGTTTTTGTATTTCCTACATTCTGCAGCAACAACAACAAAAAAATTCAAAATAAAAGTCACAGATCACCCATTGGTATTCTGCTGGTCATGTGCCACGAGCTCCGGCCAATTACCTCTCCTGGAGTTTCACTCTTCCTGTGGAACTGCTTCATTAGCGTCCTGTGTAACGTAGAACACACGCCAGGGCATGATAACGTAGAACACACACCAGGGCGAGGCTGTCTCCGCTCTGCCAGTGCAGCTGTGTAGAGCTGCAGTTCTGACCTGCACTCCTTGAAAGCCACTCAGTTTTTTAATACACAAGCGCTGCAGCAGGGGGGCGCCGTGCAGCCACGCCCCTGCATTATACTGTAGTTCCCCTGCTTCAGACGAAGCTGACCTTCAGCTGATCTGAAAGGGGTGTTGGGAGGGGGGACACGTAGAGAGACCGGGGCTCCGGTTGGCTAATTTTCTGAATTTGGGAATTTGCCCGAGAGACTCTTCTCATCCCCTCTTGCCTCCTGTTCTCCAGTGTTTGTGTATTTTGTTTTACCATTACTCAGCGCAAAAGGGGTCCCAGCACACCAAAGACAGACTCGTGAGTGTCCCTTTAAGCAGATGTAAGCCAGTGGAAAGGGCTGGGATTGTATTTCTTACTGTACATTTCAGACGTAGGAGCAAAATGAAGAGAATGCGATGCACGGTATGTGAGCATTAACAGTTTCAGTATTGTAGGAAATGTTTTTTTGTTGATGGTGCGCTATGAGTCAAGTATGAGATGAGATGTTAAATGTCTTCCCCTTTCTGTTATGAACTCGTCTGTGTCTCTGTTCGTTAGTCTGTAACCAATCAAGTGGTCCTGTCAAGCCCACCCCCACCCCCACCCCCAACCCCCCCCACTATCTTTTGCAGAAAAATTGATTTTCCGTCTCTGATTGCCATGGAAACATGGTGAACCAATGCCCACCCAGGATCCTGTTTTGTGAATGAATAACTCATTGTGGTGATGATTTTCTATGGGAAAAAAAAAAAAGATTACTGTGGACTTTTAGGTGGCTTAACATTTTATAGGATGTCATATTTGTAAAAGTGAACAAATGTAAAAAAGAAAAAGAAAAAAAGAAAAAGAAAACGTTAAAAGTGATTTTTTTTAATTTTTCCTTTTATGTACAGGGCATGTACAAATGACGATGTGTACAACAAATACCCTTTTTTGTGTGGGCAAAGTACTCTTTTCCCCTCCAGCAAACATATCTTACAGTACATGCTGCAGGGATACTCTTGTTTCCTTTCATTGATTTTTTGTTTTTTAGGTGAACATATCTGTTGCATGGGAGACAGCCAGGACGTCTGAGATAGAAGCTGCATGTTGTAGGTTATGTGTATTAACCCATGTTGGATCAAGAGTTCCAAACCAGGATAAAAAAAACATGTACAAGCAGGCATTGTGCCTGATAACTTGCAGTTGTTTTAATATTTGTTGTATACACAAAATGCACTGAATAAAATGTTTATATTAAGATATACTTTTAAAAAGTGTCTTCAGGCTTTCTTTGTCTCAGCGTCTTATTTTGTTCCCCAGCCTGAAGCCGTGCAGTCTCATTTGCTCATAAAGCATCTCAGAGTAGGAGTGCTGATCTTGGATCAGTTTCTCCTGTCCATATCCTCATCTTATCCATTATGAGCTCAAAGGAAAAGCTGATCCTAGATCCTAACACTCCTATTCTTGAGATGTTTTATGAATATGGGCCCTGTTCTTTAAAACTTTATTGAATAATAACCAGAAATGTACAACCTATACCCATAACTGATATGATTATTTCATCCTCATTTCTGTGGTTTTTATTTGTGTAGTTCATGCAGAGTATCTTGCTCAAGTTACAAAACAATGGAAAGGGGGTGATAGATAGCGTGCACTGCCTGTGGTTCGAAACCCGTCTCTACCAGAGCAGCCCTGGTCATCAGCCCCAGTCATCAGCCCTGATCGGGGGCGGCATTTGGCTGTCCGCCCCAGGGGAAGGGGGGAGACTGAGCTGGCTCGGGTCTGCCATGAAGCATGAAAGTCTCCAGAACGTGGGTGGGCGAATTCTGTCTCGAAGGAAGCAGAGTTCGCTGCCCTTGGAGAATTAGCTTGCCTTAGCTTGTGACATAGAGGCGGACTCATGTGGGGAGGGTAAATCAAAATAAATAGAGGGTGTAATTGGCTACTAAATTGGGAGAAAAAATGGGGGAAAAAAATAGTAATAATAATTTAAATAATGGAAAGGGCAGAGCCCTAATGTTGTCATAATATCACCCTGCTATGGTCCCATCTATCATATTGAATACAATTCATAAGATCATGACAATTCATAATTAAGAACAAGATGTAAATAATGTCATGTAGGAAATTAGGAATTTAATATGCTTCAAAAAGCACAACAGTTGTGCCTAAAAATAAGCCAAAATTGATGTCATGAAAAATTGACATAATACAAGTTCGTGGACGTTCAGGGACCCTCTTGGCAGCATTTGTCTCGAAGACAAATGCCCAGGCTAACGAGCCACTGCATCATGGGAGACAATTATCATGAATTACCGCCGAATTGGCTGACCAGCTGACTGAATGGTAATTAAAAGTAATTATACTCTCTGCTGCAGTGCTTGGGACCTGAGGCTTTCTTTCTCCGTCTTTTACATTTTACACAGACTTACAACGCGCCCAAACCCCTCAAGCTTTTCAAAACGATATATGCATTACACCTGTTCATGCAAAGTCCATAACTAAATGCATTTCTCTAAATTCAAATTTGAATCCCAGATATAATCGCAATATCTTAATGCATTTAAGAGTTGCCGCACTGACTATAGCAGGGGTGGGCAATTCTGGTCCTGGAGGGCCGGTGTGTATGCAGGTTTTTGTTTATACCATTTACCCTGGCTCAATTAGCTAATTAGTTAATGAGCTAATATGCCAATGCTGGTTCACTTGTAGATTAGACCACAGTAACATGTTTCTTAAGGGAACACAAGATACAGTCTTCAGCTATCATTCTGGGCTTGTCAAGAAACTTAGCTAAAATGTCAGATCACGTAAATGATTGGGCTAATTAAATAATTAAGAGAAGAAGTTGGCATGAAATCCAGAAACGGATATGGCCCTGCTTGCCCACCCCTGGACTATAGCATTGCCTTGTACTGCTTATGAACCATGGAGGCCCCTGCTAAGAGGAAAGGGTTTGCTAAGGTGAAAGGACACAGTGAAGTCATGAGTCATGTTAACTGTTCAAAATTAACAACAAAATGTGTCAACCTATTTAACTAAAAATGTAACGAAAAAAGTATATGTGTGCAGGGCCGGATTAAATTGACAGACTACACAAAGCAAACCATTTTTTAGATTTTTCTGTACGTGTGTATCGGAAATTAAACGAGCCAGGCATCTCGTCTTGACTGCAATTGATATGGACGTGGTGAAAGGTCCCGCTGGTACCTGTGAATAAAGGTGAGATTCCCTCTGTATGAAATGTGCATCTCTTTGAGGGAGCCTCATTTTTTTAATAAGATAAGAGCAAAGTGCTGAGCGCAAGGGTCGGACCTCATGTGAGACACATCGTTCCTGAGAAACTATTCTCTCTTTAATTGCCTTCCCGAGTCCAGGCTCCCCGACAGCTTCTGCTGCGTGGAACTGTTTTATGCAACGAATCAATACCATCCGTTTGGTGTCTCATGGCAAAGGATGCGTTTCCCTGGAATGACCCCCTCGAGGAGTGCGCTATGCATTCACCGGAGCTCTGACCCTCACATCCTGTTCTCTCAGATGGTGGAACTGGACGATAAACGCGATGGTCGTTGAAGAACCGCGCCATACTATGTTAGCAGTGATCAGCCTCACTGTACCCACACAGAAGGGGAGGCGTGTTTTGTTTTTAGGATTTTGAGGAGTTCACACAGATGGCCCTAAGACTGGACACCACTCAAACGTGCAGTTTGCCTGGCCCCTAAGACAAAATGGAAGCTTGTTTTCATGCTGTTTCTGAATAAAAGCCCTGCCACTGGGACCTTTCGGCCTTTCATATCTCTGCCCCTTTTTGTATCTCTCAGAAACAGGTGTCGTCGACTCATCAGTCTCACCTCTCATCTATCGTTCACAATATCTTATGTTCTTAGTAGTACTCTTCCAGTACAATATACAGAGCTACTAATTAACAGATTGTACAGGTAACTGCCAAAATAAACCAAAACTTGAGTAAATGAGGGATCCTTTAAACGGGCGCAATACCACGAGTGTCTGTCGGGGGGTCCCACGGCTGCTTTGCCCCACCCCTCCCCTTTCCAACGAGCCACCCCCTCTCCTAGCTCGGGCCAGGGTTACCAAAGTATTGCCTTTATTTAGTCAGTTACATGTATATTTGTAGTGCTGAATATGTACTGGGCGAGCCAGATGTATTGTTTCTTAAACACAAGCAGTTCACTCTGGATTACAATTTCAGACTGTTTATCCTGACATTTTTTTAGCTAGAAATATTATCCCTCCCTTCCTTGTGTAGGAAATTGGCCTCTTCAGGCAAGCACATGATAAACATAATAATGAGACACAGAGGCACTTGGCTAGCCAGCCAGCTCAGCATGTCGGAGTGCAGCTCATTAGCAAGTCAGCTAGTGACCTATAAACCGTTTCACTGTAGGTTCCCCTGGCACTGGAAACATGAACCTTCATACCCTCTTCACATTCAGCAGATCAGCTTGCTACTGTTTTCTATAAAGGTTAGGGAACTGGGCTTGTAACACAAACATTGCAGGTTCAATTTCCAGATGGGGCACGTCCGTTGTACCCTTGATTTGTACCGTACTTAATCTGAATTGTCAAATGTACAAATGTATAAATGGATTGGATGTAAAGAAATGTAAACTGTGTCGTTCGTCCTGGATAAGAGCACCTGTTAAATGCCTGTAATGTAATGGTTTTGTCTAACAGCTAAAACCCTACAGTACAGTGCATAGTTCCAGTACCTGGAATCAGGTACATTTATGTAAGGAACTGGCCCTGCAATTTCCCCCATTCCTGGATCTTGATCCAACCATGGAATCATCAGACACTGTACTTTTGTAGACAGTTGGGGGCAGAGATTAAACACAGACGGACAGAGCTCAGACATTAAACAAACTCAGGCTCTACTTAGTTTTGCTCTCAGGCAAAATACTTTTTGTCTCACTTTTAAAGAAACTCTTTGAAACCCGGGCACACTGATGTTCTGGATTAATGCTCCCATAAAAAAGATTAATTTTTAAACACCAACAAGATGCAAGAAAATACTCCTTAAATATCTGACAGAATAGCCTTTTATAAATTATTTACCACTGCTACACTTTTCTGAACCTTTTAAAAACCTAAATACAAAATACATTAAGAAAACATACTCATAAAATATGAATAATCAGTATTTTACTAGGAAATCTCTTTTCATAAGTGAGACCTAGAAATAATATTCATTGATTAGATAAGACACTGGTAAATTGTCATTGTCAAGTCAACCAAACACTGTACACAGATTTCATTAATCATACTGAAAAGTCTGACTGTAAATATCAATTTACCATGAGTCTCTGTCATTAGTGCTGCAGGCACCAGAGGTGGTGGAGATAATGAATATGCCCTGTATTACAGGAGATATGAGCTGTTTAATCTTGCACGCATCCCTCTTCCTTTCTCTTTTTACCACATTCATTAGAGGAGACACTCCAATTCATTACTTGGGATGGGTTTCTCCGCCCCCCCTCCCGAGATTTCAAATGGGACATTTTCTAATTTTGGCCAGTCAGCAGCCCAGTATGTCGTCAGGTTAATGAAGCGGGTGCTTTTGAAGGGTTTCTGCACAGAACGGATGTCAGTCTTGATAGAAAGTCTCTCTCACACACTCACACTCACTCACACACACACGCACGCACGCACGCAGTCCTGGCTCACTTGGTGCCCTAGGCGAGATCAGTCATCCCCCAAGCCCCAGGGAGCCCACAGAAAACATGTTGTAACAAGGCGCAATAGGCACCCCTTTTATTTGAAGAAGATACTAATAGACAAAGAAATACAGAAAGATATTGCACACAAATATTACATTGTAAAAATCCAATATATATACAAATAGCTCATTTAAATTGAACAATAAATAGATAAATAAAAATAGCATGCTTCTCTTAAAAGGAACAAAATAACTAGGTGCTGTCCAAGACAATAAATAAGAGCACTGAAACATATTGCGCACTCATTTAAAAATGGAAGGTACACACAAATAAAACTAAATTGAACACAGCAGAGTTTAACCTTTTCAATACTGGCTGAGTCTGGCTCAATGTGGCTGAAAGTTCATTATGCACAAACCAGAATTAAGATAGCTTCTGCTGTTTTGCTGCTAGTTTAGCTGGACTATATGTATGTTAACTAGCTAGTAGGAAGCTCATAGTGATGCAGTATAATGCTATTATTACCTCAAAAATTCACAGAAAATATTCATGATGATAGTCAAGAAAGGCGTTTTTTAGATAAAGTTCAGCGTCATTATAGCCCATGTGATGTTAGCTAAATGCTTGAGCTACTAGCTAGCATTAACTTTAGTATAGGAATTGATGCAATACCTAGCTAGCACGATTATCTACTAGACTACTTCAAAACGTAACATAATGTTTATGATGAGATGACATAACACATGCCTTTATCTTTGGCCTGTTTCTCCTCTTCTTTTCTCTTTTTTCTAAACTGAAATCCCGAAGGCTTTGATCTTTTCATTTTGGCAATGTACCTCAATGTGTGTATGACACGATTGTTTGTGTGACTAAATGATTGCCCATCAATGCAGGGTCAAGAGACTAAAGCATTTCACCTTGGTGGTGTACAGACTCGTTTTTATTTATCATTATATTTTAAACCAGGCAAAATTGCAGCTGTATATCAGTAGCTATTGAGATATTATTTCCATTTCCATTTGTTAGCAATGTTATTTTGTGATTTCATTGATTGACTTGTACTGTACAGTGTGAGTTTGAGAGGCGTATTGACCATCCACTTCGGGCTTCTAGCAGGTGAGGACTAGGAGACTTCATAGGCTGACAGACAGCAGAAGCAGTGGGATGAAAAAGTCACATCATGCCTGCCCGATGCTAGCATAGCAATGTAGCGCAGCGCTGAGCGCAGATGAGCGAGACTGAACTTAGCGCGCATCTGTGTCTATATATGGAGAGCTGTGTGCATGCGCCCCTTGCCGGTGTGCCGCCCTAGGTGCCATGTTGCCTATGCCAGGATCCGCCACTGCATGTACGTATATATGCATGCACGCACGCGCACACACACACACACACACACACACACACACACACACACACACACACATACACACACGCACACACATACAAGCACGCACACACACACATGCACGCACACCACTGAATCACTGACCACCAGTAATTACCTGTCACACAGCACAGGTGTTGCAAACCATTGGATATAATATTAATAAGATATTAATAAGGTATTAAAATTAATAACATATACTTGCTCTAGAATAGAATTGCTCTCTGTTTCATCAACTTCTTGGTACTTGCAGCCTTAACTCTGCGCTAGCTGGGCTCGCCACTACACCATGTGTACGGACCTCTATGCTTACTGTACATCCTTAAGTGCCAGCTCATGACTGACCAGGTTCTCTACTGCACCAGCATAGTCAACACACCCTAAACCAAAGGATACAAAGATCTCTATGTTTCCTCCCTATTGTCCTTGAAAACTAAACTTAACCATGTATATCTGGCCTACCTGCCTGGGAGAACTGTAGATAAAAGTTGCGGGTTCTACAGGACGTGTGGGATCCCAGCGTAACGCTGTTTGTTTGTCTGAGGTCATTTCATTAGCGGGGTCAGCTTGAGTGGACATTGCCACCCCTGCAGGGGCTGCAGTACATCAGAGGTGGAAACGTTTCATTTCTTTTCGGCGCATAAATCAGCGCACAGGGCCTCTAAACCTGCTGCTGGCTGTGAGTGAAGCGGTCCTGTCACACTAGGCCATGAGCCTCCCCATTACTGTCCCCGTATTCATTCTTTACCTGCCATTAACTTCTGCCTGCATTCACTCATTCATCATTTTTGCCTGTCATTAACTTCTGCCTGCATTCACTCATTTATCATTTTTGCCTGTCATTAACTTCTGCCTGCATATAGCCATTCTCACTCTCCATATATTTATTTTATGGTTTAACCTATTTTTGCTCGTAGTATCGTTGTTTCTTTGTGGAATAACAGCTGTGTAGTGTAGGTGCAACATTTTTTTGATGCCCTAAGAGGGTTTAATAAAGGTGTATTAAACCTGGTAAGGTAACCTGGTAAAGAGGTAAAGGTCTCTCTCTCTCTTGCTCTCAATCTTTCTCTTGCTCTCTCTCTTGCTCTCCCTCCCTCTCTCTCCCGATGTGCTTAATTTAATCTTCTAACCAAGATTCCTCCAGTCATTTTCTCAGCATTCACTCACTCAACTTCCATTTCTCAAACAGTGTCACTACATGTACTGTACATTTGACTACAGGTCAAACTCAGCTTGAAAGCCCCGTCATTGCCTGTAACATGTAACATATGTGCGTGTTTACTTTTCATCGACTGTGAACGTATGAGATCTCTAAGGAAAATAAGCCCATCAAACATTTGTTGCAGTTCAGCTTCGGGAGGTTATTAAACATCCACAGCTTACTGTCCTGCAGGCAACTAATTATGTTAGAACAGCATTGGTTGTTGGTTCTTATACAAATCTGTGCATCGTCGGTATAGAAACAATTGGTCAGACCATGACGAGGTAGAATCATGAGGATGCAGAATAGCAATGGGCCAAGAACTGATCCTTGAGGAACACCCTGTGCAGTGTTTGATTGCTGACTGCTCGTGGATACAAACTGTTTTCTGGAAGTCAGCTACGACTTAAACTGGCTGAGGGCAGCGTCGAGCAGAGATTCAAGTCGCTTCAGCAGGAAAGTGTGATTAACAGTATCAAGGGCAGCGTTAAAATCTAAAGCCAATAACATACCCAACAACAGACAACCAGCATCTGCAGACAGAAAGAGGATGTTGGTCACAATTGTGTTTCATGCTCCTTCCTGAAACCTGACTGAAGGGCCATGTGTTACACCCCTGGACATGTGTAACCGCTACAAGCAGTGGCATCATGCCCAATCATTTGTTTTGACTATTTTATTTAATCAGCATTGTATTACGTTCATATCAATTATAAATATCATATATAAATAAAAATATAAAACAGCAGACTACAATAGTGTTGTAACTTGTATCTGAGGGGGCACAGAATGAGTAGGCTAAAATTGCTCTGGTCCGGGAAACGTGTTACATTCTATGGTTAGTGCTCATCATCTCCTGTCTGGCCATGGAATCTGTCACTTGTGAATCCCCCCCTCCACCTCCCCTCTCCCAAGTCCATTTTGCAATCTTCTCACTTGCTGAACTTGAGCACCCTCAGTCAATGAGTGAGATCAAGAAATATCCTAAGGTAATTTCATGTTTTGTACCGCTATGTATTTTAAATATTCACAGTCAATAACGTTATTGATACTGAAATTGCAGTGAGAACAGCACTAAAGGCGTAAGGTGATGTTTCTAGGTCGTTAACATTGTTAAGAAATTATATGTAGCTGGCTAGCATTAGCTACTTGCCTCGTTAACTTAGCTGGCTAGCTATCATACTTACGTCCCAAATATGTGACAGATAATAGCTAGCTAATTATCACAACCTAGTATCCAGCCAGCAGTTAGTGTGCCCCAAATATGTGACAGATAATACCTTAGGTGCCTTATCAATTAACTTTTTGGTGCCCCCTCTAAATAGCTAATTATCACAACCTAGTATCCAGCCAGCAGTTAGTGTGCCCTAATTACATTTACCTTACTTTCCTTCACGTTGTTGATGTTCAAAACAGATGACAGTGCATTCATAAAATTGAATTAAATAAATTGGAGAACTGTAAACAACCACTAACTTTAGCTAGCTTGTTATCGATACCTTAGGTGCCTTATCAATTAACTTTTTGGTGCCCCCTCTAAATATTTGGCTGCCCTGATCCACAACCTTTGCTAAGAAAGGGACATTTGATATAGGTCTGAAATTATTTAGAATGTATGAGTTGCATCCAGGATTTTTAAGCGACAGAGAAATCTTGAACTGTGACGGTGTCTATCCAATCTCTTACATCTGGTCTCAGGAGCCAACATTGACCTCACATGGCCTGTAATCTGTCTCCCCTCTCTCCCCCATCTCCTTCCTCCGTATTTGTCTTCCGAGGCGGAGCCCGGAGATGGATCACTCAGGTGAAGTCAGTGCTCTCGGCGGATCCGATTCCATTTCCCTCGCTGTCTCTCACACAGGTCCCAGTTGGCTACAGGCCAGTCACCGATCTCTCTCCTCTCCCAGGACCTGAGCGCATGTGCGCACACACACACACGCACACGCAGGCGCACACGCACACGCACACGCACACACACACACACACACACGATGCCTGTGTGAGGACTTTCCCAACATCAACAGTGTCAGCTTTATCTCCATCAACAGGAGCTCAATCTTGGGAAATCCATGCTTTCAACACCCATGAACAGTCTTTCGTTTAGTCTTGGCAGTCTGTGCATTTCTAGTCTCATTATCAGATGGCAAACCCTGGATTCAAGAAAGGGTGATAGCCTTTGATTCCCTCTTCTGGATTTCTGAAGTACTTTTCATTGGCTGGCCATTAAAGCACCCAGTAAGCATTTATGGGAGTGAAAACAGGGTTCCTCCCTGTAACATGAGTGGGCTCATTACCAAATACAGCACTTTTACAGCAATGCTTTATATACACAAAGATATTTTTTAAAAGCCTGAATTGCAAGGCTAGGGCATTCATTGCAGTGTTTCCCCTTATGAGTCGTGATTGAGCTGTAGCAGAGAGAAAAACCCAGTGCAACAATTATGACAGAACCATGTGGTTGGGCAGCGGTCAAGAAGTTCATATTGGTATGCAATTTTTTTTGCACACTTTTATAAATGTGTTTTAAATGTGGAGCATTTTGTGCTGTAATGAGCCAAATCGGCCCTGGCTAGGAGAGTGGATGGGGCTCATTGGAAAGGGGGGGGGGGGCGGACCTATCCACTGACGGCACCCCCCTGACGGACACTAGTGGTACTGCACCCATTTAAAAGATCCCTCATTTACTATGTTGCCTTTATTTTGGCAGTTACCTGTATGAAATAAGGTTTATTATTATGACTACTATATCAATCTGACGTACTTTTGAGAATGCGAGAGACAGCAAAACAGAGGACTGCTGCACAGATAACACACATTCAACCGCTCGCCTGCAAAGCATCACAGCCCTGAGCAGCCTCAGTGCAGAGACAGAGCACCAGGCTTGTGTAATTGAAAAGCGGTTTCCGGCCACGCACAGCTAAGTGTAGCTCCGCTTGTGCATCCCCCAGGAGAGAACGAAAGCAGGCGTGCGAGCCGCATTTGGATTTTTCACTGTGTGGAACGGGTTGCAGATAGGCGAGTGGATGTGATTGTTTGTTTTATAATCCAAACAAATGAAACAAAGGCAATTTTGTGGGAAGAACCCTGCTGGTAGAGCCCAGTGGGGCCAAGGGACTTATTGTGCAATGTTGTGCACGTACACACACACACACACACACACACACACACACACACACACACACACACACACACACACACACACACACACACACACACACACACACACACACACACACACACACACACACAAACACACACAACACACACACACACACACACACACACACACACACACACACACACACACACACACACACACACACACACACACACACACACACATACAGAGACTGTGGTGGCGTTGGTGTGTGTTTGTGCCTGCCTCTCAAAAGGACCTGGATCAAATATCTACTCTAAAAAATGCAATACAGGTACAATTAGGGTGCACTTTACCAAAGTAGAGCCAGGGTAAAAAAAGATGCATATATCTACAGGCTATCAGCCCTCCTTCTCTTGAAAGCTTTAAGTATTGTTATTGGCCTTGAAAAGACTAATCGACCAACCTCCAGTTACCACCACACAGAAAGACAGCCTATCGGTCTGAACGAGCACGATTGCACATGACCACCAGCTGGATCCCAGTGTTTCAGGACTTTGGCCATTTACACCCCAATTTCATAATTCGCCGTGTAATTATTGCATCCGCTTTGATCACATTTTACACTCAAACATGAAACTGGACATATCAAACATAGAATTTCTGCCCATTCAGTCAGGGCTGAGGTAATCCGTTGTTGGAATGTGATGTCACAAATATCAAGCGATGTCACAATGATCAAAAAGCTCTGCCTCTTCCGCCCCCTTCCCCACCAGTCTGGCCCCTCTCCCTGCTCTCTGGTGGTCTCTGGTGGGTCATTTCCACTCCCATTCTGAGTTCACTCAATCACTATCCTCCACAGCCTTATTAACAGGCCTGTACTGTTTTTTTTTTTAATTTTTCATTATAAAAGATTTACCAGGCCGGGGAAGAACTTCTCCTGCTCAATTCATCTCTGCCGACACCACAGCAATGCACCCAGGACTGAAATAAAAGCCAGACAAGGCTTTTGATACCAAAAACCCTGTATAGTAACAAAAAACAACACCCCACCCCACCTTCGGCAGAAAGCATAGCCCTTTTGAACCGGTTTCAGTGATTTGCGCATGTTGGGAACACGGTGTACAGCTGAAGACTGAAACTCAACAAATCTCAAAGAGTTTGGATCACAATGAATAGCTAGCGTGCTTTGAAAGTGTTTTATAAGTGTAACTCAAATACGGAACAGATGGAGGATGTGAGTGGATGCGAGAGGACAAAGCTAGCAGGCACAGTGCTTGTTTAAAGCAAAGACAAGCAGCCAGTTCACAAGAGGTCAGGGATATATGGAGGGGAAAAAACACACAACTTGGAACAGCACTGAACAAAGTAGTATGCACTGAAATGTTTTCAAAGTGGCTTGGGATGGAGTAGTGGATAGAGATGCAGTCTCTGGAGCCTGGGGGGGCCGGGGGAACTTTACTTAGTTCTCTTTGTTCCCTTTAGGATAGAAGGCCACAGAATTGTAACTCTCGCTCTAATTGTCATTTCCCCTTGCCTGAAACCAATCCGGTGTGGTTAGACCTACTAAGAGCAGAATCCAGTGTGGTTAGACCTACTAAGAGCCCAATCCAGTGTGGTTAGACCTACTAAGAGCAGAATCCAGTGTGGTTAGACCTACTAAGAGCAGAATCCAGTGTGGTTAGACCTACTAAGAGTCCAATCTGGTGCGGTTAGACCTACTAAGAGCCCAATCTGGTGCGGTTAGACCTTCCAGGAGACAAATCCAAATTGAATGGTGTCCGTTAGGGGCTGCCATGGCCTGTACTGGCGTATAGGCCCGGCCTTCCCCTTTCCAATGAACCCCCCCACCTGGCTGGGAGTCTCCTAGCCCAGGCCAGGGCCGTTTGAGTGGTCCCCCCCCCGGTCACTAACGTGTTATACATAATCATCCCTCCTGACTGATTACTGCATTTTACATTTACATTTTACATTTTAAGCATTTAGCAGACACTCTTATCCAGAGCGACTTACAAGATGTGCATTAATACATGGTAGGAACAATCATAGTTAGCGCACGGAAAGGAAAGGACAGAGAAGAAACATCTTAAGTGTTAGAGGTCAAACACTGTCCATCACAGACCCGAGACTGCTGAGGTTCACACCTTGTCTCCACCCACTGGACTGTGTAACGTGCTAAAGGCAGGATGATTAGACGGCACACTGGAATGCCTCTTTGTCTGCCTAGTGCCGAAATCCTAAACGTTTTTTATGCGGATGACAATGGAACTTCTGAGTGGCACTCAGGAAAGTGGGATTAATAAATCATAATCCTGTCAAAGAGGACAATCACCCCGTCAAGGGATAAACCACAGCTAATAATCTCTAACAATGGTTCCCTCTAACAATGTGCATTATGAAAGATGAATTATGAATTATATGCAATGCGTCACATCTGGGTTAGATTAGGCTTGTCCTTGGGAGACTGTTCGCCAATTACCCAGAGTAACATTGCCACTATCAGGAAGTCCATTTAGGCTAATGGGCAAGCATGACAGAAAGGCTGGAGGGTCTCCTTTTTGCGTTCGGATGGGTTTTCAAATACACACGTCGAGTTGAGGGCCAAACACCAGCACCGAGTTATAACACAAACCCTTCAACTAGAACACAATCAACCCCCCGGAATCAATGAGGCACGCTGGCTGCATTTAAGTGTCACTCGGACATTGACCCTCCGGCGATTGTTAACAGAATTCGATTCAGAGGTACCAGATACATCAACGGAGGAACACAGCCCATCGACCCGTGTTAAAGGTTGAAAGCGCGGTCACTCTCTCGGAATGTCATTATCCCCTTCAATACGCCAGGGTTCAATAACCAGCGCCAATCAATCAACTGCGTCAGATGACCAGGGAGGTCCGATACGAGCCGATGCGGTTACAGTCATGTCACCTACAGGATGGGAGGCTCGGAGAGCCAGGATAGAGGGGGCGTTTCAGCCTCCCCAAAGGCTCAGAACCTTTCCATCTCCAACACCTGCTCTCTCCCAGTGTTTCTCCACACAGGAGGGAATCCCAGCTGCTTACGTAACCGCTCGTCAGACAGCAAGCACTCAAAAATCCTGTTTTCATGGAGGAGAGCCTGCAATATTTATAAAGCTCCCGACATCAAAAATGCATTTGATTCCCCCATTAGCCTTGTTGAGGCTGGCATTCAGAGCGTTGGCGGGCGATGAAGGAACAGCGATGTCGTGGAAAGTCGCACACCCGCTTTCCCGCTATCCAGACGAAATTGTTTAATCAGATGTCGTCCTCTGCTTGTGCCAGGACACGGAGAAGGAGCTCGTATCACTCTGCACAAAATGAGAAAGTGGGCAGATTAACGCACCCTTGGACTGTTCCCTCTGGCCTTCACTATGAGGCAGACATGGAAGTCTATGAGGTGCACAACACTTAATTGCGGGTGCTACCTAAGAGAGGATATGCGCAATACAACTTAAATCCATGACAACACGAAAGGGACGGACACATTTCGCATTGCTTTGTCCAACTCCTTCACTCCAAAACCACAGCAGCAGCACAGCCTCATGTTCCCAACACGTCTGTCATTACATTGCAGGCATTTATCCAGAGAGCCTTACACAGTAAGTCTGTCTCTTTACATTAAATCCATTTACACAGATGGATATTTACTGAAGCACCTTGCTCAAGGGTACAATGGCAGTGCCCCACCTGGGAATCGAACCTGCAACAATTACATTACAAGACCAGTTCCTAAACCATTATGCTACACTGCCTCCCTGTCAAGCAGGAAGAAGCCTTTCCCATCATCTACCAGTCTCACAGTAGGTGGAGTTGACCAGCTTTATTCTCAGCGATGTTGAATCTGGAGAGCTAATGAATGTGCGGTCATGGAGCATGACCTGTTGGAGCAACGGCTTCAGCGCTCTCTCCTGATACACGGGACAGACTGCCTGTCCCCCTGAGAGAGCAGTGTCTGACATTACACTCTACAGCATGGACACACAACTCTCCACCCTACAATCGTCAGCTACACACTGGAATTGAATCACAGACACAGCCAACTTTGAAATAAATAAAGAAGAATGTGTGAGAGAGAGAACAAGATAGTTTGTGTGTGAGAGACAGAGAGAGAAAGAATGTGTGTGTGAGAGAGAAAGAGAGAGAGTGAGAGTACTGCAACAGCCTGAGGGACAGTAAATGAAGAAAATAGCACTATTCGATCGAGCACTTTTTAGTTCCTCAACAGAGATTGAATTATTATTATTTTTCTCCATGTATTATTGTTTTGTTAAGATACAGAGAGAGAGAGAGAGAGGGAGAGAGAATAAAACTAGGAGCACAGAAAAACACTATGCCCTGCAGAGGTATTCTCAGGCTGATCAATGGCTTGCTGTTTGTGATAATAGAACTATTCATAATGGCGGTCTGGGGGTGCTCATGCATCCGATGACGGATGGCGACGTCGAGTTTACTGGTGATTCTGCTGGCCGGGGGGGCAGAACCGACCAGAGACATCAGTACATCTGTCACATCCATTCACATCCATTCAGCCTGGGCTCTTTCATACGCCTAACCGGAGACTCCCTGAGCTCTCACTACGTCGCTCTCTATCGCTCCCTCTCTCTTTGTCACTGTCTCTCAAATTCAAATGCACCTTTATTAGCATGACAGATACAATTGTGTTGCCAATGTATAGTACACATGTTCACAAACAGAAAAATAACAATATTAAACAATCATATGTTGCATATGTATATACATGTATCCACATACATATACACACATGCATGTACCTTATATACTGTATAGACATATATATATTATATATACTGTATATATTTATACCATGGCTTCAATGACTACTCAACTTTGATTGGTTGACAGCTATGCATATATATTATGTATACGCATGGTAAATCCTTCTCCCTTCTAAAACAAGTTCCATATTAATTAGCCCAAACACACTGGATGCATACACAAGGATCAATGTCACTTCAACACCAGAAATTCTTATAATCTATCAAAGCTGGCTATGATAACGTACTGTATTTAGCTAATTTACAAGTTTGTTGGGTTAAGTAATTCATGTTAAAAATGTATTCCGCATGCCATTCAAGTGGTAAAACCTTGAATTCTTCACATTTAAAATGGCCATTGTAGATTTGTCACACTCTTGGAGGCCTGCTGTATGTGAACGGTTTGCAGTTAAATGGTGCAAATTGTTTTCAACTGCTTTGTTGAAAACCTGATAGAGATATGCCACAATTAATGCAATTAGAAAAAATATAACAAATACTTACTACCATAACTATGCAATGATTCCTCTCTGGAATTTCCTAACTGTCAAATGTTCTCACTCTGGACAGGAAGCAGTTGGTCTCATTCTCCAATAGTATTTCCTGCTCTGTACGCTGTCATCTTACTGTAAACTGCCAGTAGAAAGAAATAATGGAAATATTAAATATATATTGAACAAATTACATGTTCAAAACACTGCAAAGCACAATATTTACAATATACCAAAACCCTCTCTCTCTCTCAATGAATGGCGTAGATGTTTGATCACTCCAACAACCAGCTACGATGCGCAAAAGTTTTGGTTGGTGATCTGTTTGTGAATTGCCAAGCTTTTCTCTACAGCGCAGAGTAACGTCTTAATTCAGACTAAACTTGGTGGCAGATTGGATCACATGAAGGGCGGGGTTATGGTTGTGAAAATGAATATGTTCTGTTCCCCTCGAACTGTGAAAAAAGTGACGCATTAAATGAGAATGACGAATGCTTGAGTTTAAGGCACATGTTCAAGCCTTCTATTCAGTCTGGGAGAAACCGGTGTGGAATACAAACTGAAATGCTGCACTCTAACAACATTCTAATGAATAAGAATTCAAACAAATTTATACTACATGTATTAGGGAGGCTAAGCCTCGGTGCCACCACTGATGTATATATACATACACACACACGCATATATATACATACACACATGCTTAAACATACATATACATGCTTTCACACACAATTAATCATTCTTAATATTTTTTTATTTGTCTGCCCACGGTTTCTTGTGATATGGCAGAATGATACATATTTAGGTGCCAGATTAATCATTTTTTCATCCTCTCCCAATAGGACTGGAGTTCTTTGTATGTTGAGAAGGAGGGTGAACTCTCTGCCTCTGTCTCGGCTTCTGGCAGCTCACAATGACCGTCTTTGGTTTCTAGGCATCCTAGATTCTTTGTACCTGCCTTTTTCTAGTTCAAGACTATGATCTCTGAGTCTGTACTTTGTTAGAATCTCTCTTCCTTGTGAGTTTTCTGTTTTCAGGTATGCCGCCAAGGGATATGCTTCTGTTTATGGCCTAATAGCACTGAAGATTTGTTTAGAAAATTTAGTTTCTCTCACTCTCCCTCACTTGCTTGCTTTATTTTATTTCATTTTATTTCTTCACTCTCCTAGTTTATTTCCTTCTTTCTCTCTCTCGCACTCTCTATGTTACACTATCTCTCTTCATTTCTACCTCCCTCGCTCTCCATGTCACTTTCCCTTGGCCAGCGCGACACTGTTAAACTAAGCCAGTAAAGTCTGTCCGTGCGAAGCGCGCTGCAGCGTCTGGGACCGCGAGATGCCACTACCCCTCTCGCCAACACTTTTAAGATTAGCCAGAGTAAGCCATGAGTAATCCTGACAGATCCCTGCAGGGGCAACTCCAAACAAGCACCATAAAGATGCGGCATTGTGTTCACATTTATAGACTGCAAGTCTGCCTCAGAGCCTGCCAGCCGCCTCGTCTCGGACCGGGCTGGCATCGCACAGCGGTCTAACGGGAAGACAAACCAGTCTCCTCCCTCAGAGCTCACACTTTAACAGAAGTAAGTCTTGTACTCCAAGAAACTTCTTCAAAGGTAATAGTTTTTTGAAGAGCTCTCCTTTTTTAGGCAATGACATGACTTTCCTTTCTCCAATCGTGCGGTTTCTTTTAGACTTCCCCACTTCTAAAAACGTCCAGGTTCTCCTGACATCTTCACTGCATTCGGCAGCAGAATAATTGCTGACTAACTAACAGGCAAAAAGTTGCCGGGAGCAGGATAGTACTTTTGTCAGAACTACCGTCTCAGTTTATACCGCTGGCATTTGCCTGCTAAAGGAAAAGGGGAAAAAGAACTAAAAGACAAAAAAGTTGCTCACTAATGAAGCCTTTCAAAAAAATGCCTCAAACAAGAAATGATAAGAGCACAGGCCGAGTGAAGAGAAGGCTTTGTAAAGTTGCTGGTCCAGCCTTGGTGATGAAGGCCTCCATCAGCATGACAACCAGGCTGGACCATCAACCATCGGCATGACGACCAGGCCAGGCCATCACTCATTATGGAGGAGGGGGTGGGCACTGGCGGTGCAGTGGTCCAGACAGTGAATTTGGGGTGTGCTTCTGTGGGACGTCCACAGGAGGGGAGAGGGCCAGGGAGTCCCAGGGCTGCCCTGCCATGCTAAACCACCCCACTAGAGGAAGGGACACACAGACACTGACACTCTCTTGTGGATGGATGGGGCTGATCTCTCTTTGTGCAACAGTGTTGCAGTGGGAGAGGGGAAGGATTAAGAGTCAGTGTATGGTCAGTATTTCAATTAACCATGCCTACAAAACCCAGAGAGGAAGGTTCACACACACACGCACGCACGCACGCACGCACGCACGCACGCACACGCACACACAGACACGCGCTCACACAGTCTTAGCAGGGTGCAGACAGACACCGGTGGGCAGCGCGCAAGGCAGGAGGGGTGCTGGTTGCCATGGCGCCTAAGAGCATTACTGCTCCATCAATGTTCCAGAGACTCCAGCAGGCTCGCCTCCGTTCTCCCACTGCCAGATGGAGATCCAGAGACTTCTGGGAAAACAGCGGCTTCCTCCAAGGTCTGCATGTTCCACGCTACATTTTACACATTTTCACAAACCAATCTGTTCCGGAGGTGGAGGCAAATGATCTGTTTTTCTGCAGCTCCTGCACCGCCCACCGCTCTGCGGCAGATTCATCTACATGCACCTCGAGAGTCTCTTGAGATACACAAGTTTATCTGATGAGCTGTGCAAAGCCGCCGTTCACCAAGAGAGAGAGTGGCGGGCCTAAAGGATGCGATTCTGTTCAGATTCAGTTCCTTCTCTGACCCAAACTCCTTCCGTTCCCTGGTCTGAGCTGCGTTTGTAAGGACACTGCCACCAAGGTCTTTTCATTTTGTTCACTGCTAACAGCATGTAATGCTTCTCTACACTTAATCCTGACTGTGAAGGAGCCTCTAAATAAGCTATGATGGTCACGCAGCTATTATTTATTTGAGTCCCCCAGAAAAGGCCAGGTAAGCGACCGAAGATCGAATATCCAGCATAGTAGCTTGAAAAACTCTCTCTCGCACACGCACACGCAAACACACACTCTCTCACACACACACACACACACACACACACACAAAATCACTGTCTCACACACACACAAACACATTCTCTTGCACACGCACGCACGCACACAAGCACACACACACTGCTGCTGCTGGCTGTAATATCCTCCCAGCCCACTGCAATAAAAGCAGAGGCTCTATATTACCTTGTGGGCCATCAGAGATTTCTTTCAAAGTTAAGAAGAGATAAGCCAGGGAGGACCGGTGCTGTGTGCAATAACCTGTAGCTTTAATTTAATTTCTGTGACCTGGGACATGACCTCTAGGGAGTTCAGTCAAAACACAATTCAAATGTGGAAAAATGTGTAAAGACTTGCTAACACACCAACATAAAGCATCTTAATGGGGTGTTGAGCCACCACGAGCCAACAGAACAGCTTCAATGTGCTGGTATAGACTCTACAAGTGTCTGGAACTCTATTTGAGGGGTACAACACCATTCTTTCACAAGAAATTCCAACATTTGGTGTTTTGTTGATTGTGATGGAAAACGCTGTCTCGGGCACCTCTCCAGAATCTCCCATAAGTGTTCAATTGGGTTGAGATCTGGTGACTGAGATGGCATATGGCATATGGTTTACATTATTTTCATGCCCATCAAACCATTCAGTGACCACTCCTGCCCTGTGGATGGGAGCATTGTAATCCTGGAAAAGACCACTCCCATCAGGATAGAAATGCTTCAGAATGTCTTTGTATTTACTGGAGTTTACCTAGAATGATATTTGCAGTAAACTGATTTAGAGTTGCTCTTCTGTGTTGCCTTGCATCTCAAACCAATGCACCAACATCACGGTCGAAGGGTATGCACTTTCGACCACATTTGCCCTGAGCTGATGCCTTTCCCTCAGACTTCCATGCCAACATCATTTTAGCCACTGCTCCTTGTGAAACATTGAAAATCACTGTTCATCACTGAAGCTCCTGCCAAAAGTGTCCCAACAATCACCCCTCTTTCAAAGTCACTGAGATCTTATCTTCTAGCCGTGGTAGCCAAAATAATGGGTAACTGTGCCTGCCCATCATTTTTATACATGACCATAAACATGATGGGATGCTAATTGCTGAATTAACTCAGGAACCACACCTGTGTGGAAGAACCTGCTTTCAATATACTTCTGCAGCCCCCATTTATTCAAGTGTTTCCTTTATTTTGCCAGTTACCTGTAAGCTTGCTCTATACATTTCATCTGAGTGAGACATTTCAAACTTTATTATATTTATATTTCTTAGCATGGGGAGATCTGAACTTGTGGACTGAGACTAAATTCCCTTTTGGCTTCAGTGCCCACGTCTGGCAGAGGTATCAGCTGCCCTCTGGTGAAACCTGCTTAACGGAGAGCGATGAAGCTGTGTCAGCACTTTGTCGAGTCGGGCGTCAAGAGGGAAAGTAGAGCGAAGGAGTCAACAGAGAAGCTCAAACACGGCAAACGTGTCTGGGGAAACTCGGCTGTGTGGGTTCAGGAATGCGCTCGTTTTGCACGGGGTGTGCTATAGCATGGCAATGCTCACGTAGTGAAGAATGCCTGGTGGACACTAGTTAACACTGAGAAACGTTATTTTAAGAAAATGTGCAGGACTGGGGGTGGGGTTGCACCACTGTGCTCAGACCAGGAGACCTGGGCAGGACACCGCCCTGGTGACCTTAATAAATTGTAAAAATAAAAATAAATTGTCGTGCTGCCTATGCGAATACATGAGAAGGATAAATAGAAGGTGGATTTAGATGCATGAATTCAAACTCATGAGAGAGAGGACACCGGCGATTGTAATCCCAGATGGACACAGATGGCACTCAGAGGTGTGTGTGTGTTTGCTAATGAAAGAGCGGGCAGCCACTGTGAGATCAAGATGGATGTGTGAGCACAGCAGAGTAAGAACAGGGACACTGTACACCCCTGGGGTTTAAAGGGGACCTAGGTGACTGTGTGTGTGTGTGTGTGTGTGTGTGTGTGTGTGTGTGTGTGTGTGTAGTGTGTGTGTCTGTGTGTGTATGTGTGTGTGTGTGTGAGTGTTTGTATACAGTACCAGTCAAAAGTTTGAGTACACCTGCTGGAAACTAGAATTGACAGCGGAGGTTGGTGCAAGCGCAGATTAGAATATGATTGGGCATTCCAAATTGGGAGAAATAGAGGGGAAAGCATATATATATATATATACATACAGTACCAGTCAAAAGTTTGAGTACACCTGCTGGAAACTCAGTATCTCATAATTGACAATGTTTTACACCATATAAGTTTCTTTAAATACTTGAAAATGACAAAAAACACATGTAACGATAAACGAAAGGAACATCAAAGCAATGTTCAATAAAATTTCATAGAAAATTGAATCTTGGATTCCTCAAAATAGCCACCCTTTGCTGTGATAACAGCCTCACAAACACGGGCCATTCGGTTAATACGTTTCAGCAGGAAATCACCCGATATGTCTTCCCAGCTCTCCTGCAGCAATTCCCAGAGGCACTTGTGGGTTGCTTTGCTTTGACTGTTCTGTCCAGTTTATCCCATACAAGTTCTATGGGATTGAAGTCTGGACACTGGGCAGGCCAGGTCCTTAGTTTGAATTGTCCTTCACGTTCCCCCTTCGCCAGATAGTTCTTGCACAACTTCAAGGTGTGTTTCGGGTCGTTATCTTGCTCAAGAATGAAAGAGTGTAGTCCAGATGGTAGGTGTACTCAAACTTTTGACTGGTACTGATGTGTGCGTGTGTATGTGTATGTGAGTGTATGTGCCTGTCTGTGTGTGTGTGTGTGTGTGTGTGTATGTGTGTGTGTGTGTGTGTATATGTCTGCGTGTGTATGTGAGTGTGTGTGTCTGTGTGTTAGGGTGACTGTCTCATTGTCTGTTTCACAGGGGCCTCTTCCGGGCCAGTGTTGACATTGTCACTCCAACGCTGCACTGTTCAGGCCCCTCTCCCCCTCACCCCCTCACCCCTCACCCCCCACCCCCTCCCTCCCTCCCCTCCCTCCCTCCCTCCCCCTCCCCCCCCCCCTCCTCCCTCCCCCTCCCCCCTCTCCCCTCCCTCCCCTCCCTCCCTCCCTCCCCCCCCTCCCCCTCCCTCCCTCCCTCCCCCTCCCTCCCTCCTCCCTCCTCCCTCCCTCCCTCCCTCCTCTCTCTCCCTCCCTCCTCCCTCCTCCCTCCTCTTCCTCCCTCCCTCCCTCCCTCTTCCTCCCTCCCTCCCTCTTCCTCTCTCCCTCCCTCTTCCTCTCTCCCTCCCTCTTCCTCTCCCTCCCTCTTCCTCTCTCCCTCCCTCCCTCTCTCCTCTTCCTCTCTCTCCCCTCCCTCCCTCCCTCCCTCCTCCTCTCTCCCTCCCTCCCTCTTCCCCTCTCTCCCTCTCTCTCCTCCCCCTTCCTCTTCCTCTCTCCCCCTCCCTCCCTCTTCCTCTTCCCTCCCTCTTCCTCCCTCCCTCTTCCTCTCTCCTCCTCCCTCCCTCTTCCTCTCTCCTCCTCCCTCCCTCTTCCTCCCTCCTCCTCCTCCTCCTCCTCCTCCCCCTCCCTTCCTCTCTCCCCCTCTCTCTCTCTGGTTCTGTTTGATTTCATGTTTGAGGCTGCGGGGTGATTAACGGACAGTACTCCACACTTTCACAGAAGCACAGATGCAAACAGCTCCAGTGCTGCAGCACAATCGCACACACAAGCATACACACACACACAAACAAAAGCATGCACATGTACGCACACACAAACACTTTTGGCAGCAGGGCATAAAGCACAAAGAGTGATACTGAAGAAAGCCTCAGTAAGTTATTCATGTGATCAACGTTAGCGGTCAATAGTTCAAAGACAAAGGAAACCTGCAGCTTGAGAGGAAGCGGAAAGAAAGTGCTTTTTTAAAGTAAATTGATTAGTTGTTTGCGTGTGGGTGGGGCCGTGCAACTACAGGAACACAGAGCGGAAAATAAGCAATAACAAACAAAAAAAACCTTAGCGAGGAACACGTCGAAAAAAATATCTTTTTCACATCAGCAGTTTTCCAAAGCAATGGCGACCATCGATTTCCACATTAAGAAGACATTTATACTAATGTGGTTTACAGGCATTGTCGAGACAATGTATTGATCTCAGCAGACCTAGCAGACACCACAAACGTATTGCCAATCAAACATACACAACAACAAATTAAGCACGGCCAATGACAGAGCGGAGGATAAGACCCACGGCGCAGAGCGGCAGAGTGATTATGAACAGAGATCAATTCCATTCACAGAATGAACATAATCCTGCAGAGACCGGGGTGGTGGGAGCCGCGCCGGGTCTGCTTTCAACATCAAATCATCCGAACCCCACCCGCGGGCCTGCTCCGTTCTCCTCTACATTTCCCAGGGGGTAGCAGGTAAGACATGCAGAGGTAGATTCTATTATAGGATGCGGTGGTGTGGGGGTGGTGAGGAGCTGTCTTTTAAAACGGAACTGACTGTGTTGCGGTGGCCTTTGATGCACATTCATGGACGGATACAGGCATCTGCGATGCAAGCCTTCCATTCCTTAGGCCTCCCGTGCTGGCCGGTAGTCTATCGCAGTGGTCTCTCGGAGAAGGCATTTCAGAGGGAGTGCTGAATTAAAAGCCACGAATAAGGTGCGTCAACAGGCTTGGGCGGTGCGCGCGTGTGTATGTTTGCGTGTGTGTGTGCACGTATTTTAATGGGGTGCTGAACGTTAAAAAAAGACCCAAATAATTAGGCAACAAAGCTCCCAGAATGCCACTCCAGTGGTCTTTATTAAAAATATTCCACTGGAGAATGTTCGGCATTCCTAATGACCTCACTAATGACCGCAGCATCGACGGTGACGTCCAAAAACACATCGACCTGGCCTCTGCCGCCTTCCGACATCTCAGCTCCAGGGTTTTTCTGAACAACAACTTCAAAGTAACCACCAAATCAGCTGTATATCAAGCAGTCTGTGTTTCCACATTGCTCTATGGTTCTGAGGCTTGGAGACCTTACAGGCGGTACATGAGATCGCTGGAGGCTTTTCACATACGCTGCCTGCAAAGGATTCTGGGCATCAC